>JANTPZ010005563.1:0-13359 GCA_025593235.1 Vachellia pachyceras
AGAGCATAATAAAATCGTGTTATCCATTTAACAGATCTCACTTAATGGGAAAAGGATTCGTTGATGCTGTAATGATTAACTTTGATGTAATTTTGATGAATAAAGTTCAGGATTAGGAGTGCCTTTTGGTAATTGATGAATATTGCCAGGCTTGTGCAGTTGAACTTTATTGGGAGTTTGGCATTTCAAGGTGCCACTGTTTTGTGTCCTCAGGGAGGTTTTGAAGAGCACGAAATAGAGAAAAGAAGTGAAATGGCAACCAACGGCTCTCGTCTAATTTTCAATTAATGTGCATTTATAATGTGCAAACACCAACATGAGCCCTAAAAAACAACCTCCTCCCCCACGCAAACGGAAACCATTGAATCAGCATGTTCCCACAAAAAGGAGGAGGTCCGATAATGGCTTCGTTTGGAAATCCGTTGGGAAAACGGACACAGATTCCGATGTACTTTATGTGAGAGGAATTTTGTCTCGGCTTGCGTGAAAATGGGTTTTGGGAGTCAGAACGAGGTTTCCAACAGGAAACCAAACGAAGCTAATCTTGGATTGATTTGATGCTGTCTCAGATTATTAAGATTTCATGTCTTATTAGAATTATCTTTTAAATTTGATTTGGACGAAGACTTAAGTTTAAATAAATGTAATCTCTATTTAATGATTAAGATTCATTTATATTCTCTTCATTTTTTGGAATATCCTCTTGTAACACCCATGACCCACCATGAGGAGGTCCAGTCAAATCCTAGTCTCTAATTGCACTCAAAGCATCAACAAGAGAATTGCCTGCATCAAATATAAACACTTAGAAAAAACTTGCGACAACCAAAATTGCGATTGACAACAATCAATGACGATCCTTTTTAATAAATAAATGACAGAATTACAATTTGATGAATTAGTAAAACAAGCATCAGCTTGCCGCCCTTCCAACAGAAAAATCTCTCAAACCACTGTTGGGATTAGAACGTACACATGCAGTGGAAGAAACAAATTTTAAAAATTTTCTAATCTCACATACGGATCTGCCAAAGACTTTTAGACCGAGGAGATAGTGTGATACCTTTCGTAGTTCTTGAATTTTCAGCTTCCTTTGCGTTTCAATATGTTTCAGTTTCCAACGCCCACGACCTTCTCAAGCTTTTCGCATTTTAGATCACAATCTCAAGGAGCTGATGCTTCTGATCGTCCCCCTCTACCTGTATCAATGTGAACAGTTCCCAACAATAGCAGTGTGCTAGCATCTTTCTAGAGTTTCTGTGCTCACAACCAAATTCGAATTGCATACCTCTATTGCTCATGAGTCCTCATAATTCGATATTGATATTTTATTAATCTTGAAAATCTGAATTTGAAAAAGACATAAAGATATTCAAAATTAATATTTTATTAATATTGAAAATCTGAATCTCAAAAAATATTCAAGATTAATAAAGATCAATCTTGAAATTCGAATTCCAAAAGATATTAAGATTAATCTTTATTAATCATGAAATTTGAATTTCAAAAAGGATATTCAAGATTAATCTTTATTAATTTTAAAATTTGAAATTCAAAATATATTCAATATTAATCTTTATTAATCTTAAAATTCGGAATCTAAAATTCAAAACATAAAATTCAAATTTTGCAATTGGTCAAATTATATTTATATAATTAATTCAAATAATGAACCAACAAATTTAATTTATGTTTATAAATTAAATCTGAATATCAATGTTAGTTATTTAGTTCATCAAATAAATTAAAACATTGAAACTAACATATAACATTGTTGTCATTTCAAATTTATATATATATATATATAATTTGAATAAACCCTAAAGTTGAAACTCATATTGGGTTGTTCTTGCTTGTAATCCTGTAGGTCCATATGAAGTTGGCAGTGGGCTAAACTCAATACTAGCCCACAAGTCACAAGTGGCCTCTAGTAAGACGTTGCGACTACTCAAATCACATGAGCTTTCGTTAACACGACACAACCTTTCAATAATCACATCACGTCTCTTTTGTCACATGATATCTCGGTCAAGGATGATGCATTGATAACGTGAGTCTCCTATTTCTGACCATTACTTTCTCGATCTCTGAATAGTCTAATCTTAGAAATGAAAACTCATTTTCGTTACAGTATATCCATATATTTCTTAGATTGACTCATCGAGAGGTCCGATAATGTCTTTCAACTAATGTGAGAGACAAATCTCATCTTGATCACTCACATTCCTCCACATGAAAGACTCTTGAGTCCGATTATAGCCTTTATTATCACTCGGTCAAAGGTGACTTTTGACTAGGTCAAAACTCAACGACTCTCATATAGGAATCCATGATGATGTCAGGTCAAAGGGCATGGTGACGTGATTATATATGAGATAAGTTAATGATTTGATCCATGTAGCTTTCTCATAGCGAGTCAGTCCAGCACCTTGTACTCTTACAAGTGCCTATGACTTAGACTCATATCTCTATACTTTATCAAAGTCATACTGGTCTTACTTTATTTTTTCTCCCACATAGATAACCGACCAGGGACATTTAGGACAATCTTCATAATTTTTCCATGGATGCAATTATCATAATAAACATGCAAAAACTATGATAATTATTTGAGAAAACATATAAAAATAAATAATATTTGAGGTACAATAATTGACCCTTAAGATACAATTTTCAACACCCACAACTACGATTGATATGAAACTTGTTCATATAAAACTAGATTTAAAATGTTGTTCATAGACATAAACTTCATGACTTTAGAGTTTAATATGAAAAACATATGAATGAAGGAAATTGATGCTTGAAATATGCACTACACTTCAAATCAGATTTTATTTATTTGATCATAACCCTTTCCTAAAATATCTTTGGATATGATTCTTGCTGCTTTACAAAAAGGACTTAAAGGGCTCTTTGGATATATGTCATTTATAAAATTTGAAATTGAAACGAGAAGAGAGTTTTTTTTTCTTCATCACTTATTTCCTTTATAAATGAAAGGAGAACATTTTGGTAATTTCCTTAAATTTCGTAAATGACAGGTTGGTCACTCCCAAGTCACACCTATTTGGGATTTTGAAATGATGTAGCACCCTTTTTTTTACATTTTTCAGGTTCTTTTTCTAACATTTCCCTGTAATCAATGGTATAATCTATCTCAGTTTTAAATTTCACATATTATTTTATACTAACTAGATTTTGAATTTCATGTATTATTTTATACTACCCCAACCCTTCACACGATCGGCAGTTAACTTTTTCCTGCTGAGTTAAATGTACACGTGAGTTGGTTTGAGCTCATTGATTTGAGGGCATGCCTTATGCTTAAAAAAAGTATTTACATACATACATATATATATATATATATATATTTACAAATCATTCATCAATAAGGTATTGATATCATTAATGAGATTTAAACTTATAACCGTGTGAGCTAAACTAATTTCTTACCAATCAAAACTTGCCTTTATTGCGAAAGTAGTTGTGTGTTTGGGTGTTTGTCAAAGCCATAGCTTTGAGAAGAAATCCATGGTTTTGGAAAAGCAACCCAAACACACTCATTCTTTTCACAATTACTTTTTCTACCAAAAAAATGGTTTTATTATTAGCTACCCAAACACTTTTTTTTCTCAAAATCTAATTTGATAAGAAAACCATAGTTTGGGATGGAAATATAGTTTTCTTAAAAACTATTTTTTCCAACTTTTCAGAAGTATGTTTTAAAAATTTATTTTCTAAAATCACTTTTATTACTTTTCTCTTGGAAGTTATTCTTCAAAGCTATCCAAACACACCAAAACTTTTTTTTAAATATTACAAAAATTACTTAAGTGCATTTACTTATGTATATTATTGTAATATATATTAATTTTGTAAGTTGAATTAACTTGAAAAATAATACATAAATACTTAAATATATTTAGTTAACTTTTTTTTTCTTTCAAAAAAATTAATTAGCTCCTATGTTAAGAATAATATATCTAGTGTGTATGAATAAGGAAGGAGGTAAATTTCTATCAAAAAAAGGAAGGAGGTAAATTAACCATCAATCCCTATCAAGATGGTAGTGATGGTCAAGCTTTTATTGCTAGTAAGGTGCTAAACCCATCTATACACTACTCTTGTATATGTTTTAGCACTAGTCTTTGTATCTCTCTACGTGATTTCTTCTAAAAGCAAAAGAAATGTGAAAATTCTATATATGAAGTATTACGAAGTCAAGAACGATGGCTTGCAAGATTCTATATAAAACTATAAATAAAATTCGTGGTTAATACAATATTTGGTCCATCAAAAATTACCTTCATTTTAGTTTTGAAGTTTAATCTCTTGGGGTAAAATCATCTAGATTTTTATTAAATTATAAAAATGAATATTTTAAATAAATGAAACTTGAGAGACTAAAACCACCGATTTTAAAGTTGAAGGACCAAAACTAAAATTATGATAAATTTAAGGAACTAAAAATTTCATTAATCCAAATGATTCTCTGACTTCTCTATTTTTTTTATTTTGACCGGACTCTAACTTCTCTATTTATTTTCATGAAAGAGGCATGATCACTGGTGCATGATGTGTATTATACGCAACATCCTGTATCAAGGTGACCTCCCCATGTGTGGATATATTATAATCGTCATGATCCAGATTTGAATACACTTTTCTCAATACATTGCTTCTTTTTTCCCCATCGAACGCTACACTACATTTGAAGTTGGTCGAGTTGCAAGAGGTTATCTGTTAGACTCAATCCTTATCGATCTAAGAGGATTTTTTTTTTTGGCTGAATAGGCAATCACTCTATCAAACCCATGTAAAGACTAGTTAAACTTTTTGTTTAAAATAAAACTAGATCCACCTAGGCGACTTTTCGAAGATACAAGTAGCCTTATCCATATGATAAATAAACAATAGGCATGATCCAAATCATATGCATCTAGTATATATACTGTTTGTTTCCAACATTTGATAATATCACTTCCAGTCCCACTCAACTAATTAATTTTTCATACGCATCTTTAATTTATTTTATCTTTTAGTTTGAACATACGTTGAGATTTTGAATGGAGAAATACAATTACTGTAATGGAGATGATGAAGAAGATTGCAGTCCATTTAATTTAGACCAATATGCAGAAGAAAGAAAGTGACGTAGACGAAGTGCTGAAATAACACAAATTAAAAGTCCTAATGACAGGGGATTAATTTCTTACAATGTGATAAATTAAAGTTTAAATCCCCTAAAAGATATGCTCACATTTAATATCTGATAGTACCTTGAACATAATTTCCTCCAATATAAGCATATATGTACTTGGCAAATCATATAAAGTAGTCAGCTTGAAATCACAGCATCAACTTCACAATTAGTCTTGCAAAATCCTTGAAGTGAATTTCCTAATTTATCATGGTTCAAATAAATTACACAATGCATTTTACTAATAAAGTACCGACTATTCATACTTAATATTAACAATCATGAGGCATTCATGGGATCTCAAGATAAAACACATATATACCATGAAAACAAAGGTGCTGTTTGTTAAGAAGCTTCAAAAAGACGTTCAACAATGCTTTTCGCAAAATGAGATAATCCCCTTCACATATTTGCTTTAACTTGCATAAAAGTACTTCTCCGCCACGTTTCCAAACGGATCCAAAATCTCTTTGCAGATACTCTAGCTGAGGATGGATATATTATCAAGATATTTTCTGTTCATTCATGTCGAACTCACTTACGGACCTTAGGGGCTAAAAAGATTATAGGATTAAATCCCCCAATCATCTGATTTTTACTTTTGCATTTCGGGAATAGACCTCACTTTGCACAAAAAAAAAAACAGAGAAGGAAGCAGTAGATTTGGACAAGGTTGTGTATTGTAACATAGAATGAAATGAAGAATGCAAATAATTTCATAATTAAGAATATGAAGAAATATGCGAAACAAAATAAGACAATAATAGATGGAGAATTGTGCTCTGAAATAGGATGAGAAAATAACAAACATCATAAATGAAGGCTGAGATTTTTTTGTAAAAGAAAAGGTAAAGGGAGGAAGGGCATTGAATAAGAAGGGCGAAGGGAAAGGAAAGGAAGTTGTTAGGTGGGAGGGGGCGGGGCAGTGGAATAATGCTTGAGGGCGAAGAGAAGCTTTTGTCTATGGAGAGGGCCATCCTCATGGTCTGCTATAGTGGCCTCCCACTGCATGGCTTGAGCCATGCTCTTCAGCTGCATCACCACGTCCACATCATCCCTCACAATCACGCTCCCCCTCGGCCTCAGTATCCTGTCCATCTCCATTACTATTTCTTCCATCTTACATCTGCAGCCGTCAATTTCATTATACATATATACATACATATATATATATATCACTGTCATCCAATAATAATAATAATAATAACAATAACAACTACTACCACCACCTATGTCTATAGAGGGTGAAAACTCCGGCAGCATGGATGAAGTCGTAAGTCCTCGGGTAAGTGGACATGGCCTCACACCAGCTGTGGTAGGTGCCGATCAAGCCCCTCTCGTAAATGACGCCCAGCGCGTTCACCTCAGCCTCCACCGGCACCACGTTCATCACCCACACTGGATCTCCCGCCGATGCCAGCGCCGCCGCAAAGCCTCCCAAGTGAGCATTCATGTCAAGCACGTTCCTATACCGTCCTTCCTCTCCCAGCCCGCGATCCACTCTCTTGTACATTTTCACCCTCTCTCTCCACAACTCCCCGTCTCGTGTGAACATCTCCTCCGTTATTCCTCTCACACTCCCCCTCCTGATCCTGGGAGGCACAGAGTTCAGCCTCCCGGGCCATTTCGCCACCTCTCCGCCGCTCACCTCTTTTATGTCCGATACTTGAGGCAGCGGGGTCAGACAGGCCTCCAATTTAGTGTACCTGCATGCATGCAGCTTTAGCAAATAAATATACATAAGCAAGGCAGGGAGGGAGGGTCTGAGGTACAAGGCGCATTCTATTACGTACCAAGCTCTGTCGGGATCCTGTGAGTGGCAGAAGGGACGATTCTTGAAGAGTCTCCGGGTGATTTTGCAGTGAATATGATTGGTGGGCTTTTGCCATATGGCCAGATCGTCCTTCTCAGCCAGTTTCTTCCAGCAAAGTGATTTGGCCACGGCCTCGATGCCGTCTTGTTCTCGCTGCAGGCTCTCGCGACTCCTTTCCCAACCTTTCCAGTGTTTCTGCCAGTTAATGGGAGGCCCTGACAGAACCCAGTACCCTCCGGGGCGCAGAACTCTGTCCACTTCCGTCAGGTAGATGCCGTCTGATCCGATCATCATGGGTCAAAGCAATCAGACGAATAAGCTAGCTAGGATCCGATGGATGATTCATTGATGACGAAGGGGGTGGGGTGTACGTACCGTATTGGCCCCATGGAATGAGGCAACGAGAGCAGTGAGCCAAGTCAAAGGATCTGGAAGGGTATGGAAGCCTGATGGAGGCCAGGACTCCAATCAGTGCGGGCACTCCTCGTTCAAGAGCGAATTGGACCTGAGCTTCGTGCGTGTCTCTGGGTGCAAATGATACTGCTAGTATGTTGCGAGACATTAGGTACGCTCCCCAACTTGCCACCTGAATCACTAGATTATCATCAATTCAAGTAAACATATTATGCGCGCGCTCGCGCATCAAATTTTGTAGTTGTGCGTTTCAAGGGGATAGATGGGACACGAAACACATGGAAGATGGCAATAGGCCTCATCTATATTCCCACTTTGATCAAACTCCCCCACCTCTCATTGCTTGACCTTCAACCATTCTTGTGTTAATGACCCACTAACTCCCGCTCCATTTAACTTCAGTTTCATTCAAACCATATATCATTCTCCGTTTATGCCCCAATGCCCCCCGCTGCTCGCTTCATCTCTTGAATCCGGCCGGGCACTGGTTATGAGCTACAGAGAGCATCTTATCAAACCCATACGCACATGAAATCATATCATTTTACATACGGTAAGGGAATCTTCCTACTCTTGTTCAAGACACAATCAGCATTAAATCGTGAGTACCTCTTTACCACATTTTGACGGATCAACCCCTTTCATTAGATTTAAGCCATTGGTAAATCATATTCCCACTTCTTTCTATATAATTCATCGTATTTTTATTCCCTTCCATCATCCCGGCCCCCCAAAAAAAGAAAGAAACCCGACTTCACAAGCTCCCGTCTCCTGTATCAAACGACACCAAGTTTTTATCTTCCCTGTTAAGTCAGATCCTTCAATTATATTGACACCCGCACAAACAAAATTCATTATCACTAGTTTACTTCAATTTCAAGAATTTTAATGAAGTGTTGCCGAAGCAATTCTAGATTACTACTTTTCACTTTTTTACTATACACATAATAAGGAACATATTCACAGTAAATGTTTTGGATATAGCCGCGCAGAGCAAAGCCACACTTCAAATCTTTTATGATACAAGGGTATCAACCATTGAGACATTAAGTTTTTAACATTATATTCTACTTCCAATATAAAATAAACTTCACACCTTGGAGTCAATAAGTATGTAAAACAGCTATTGTTAATACTGCATTCATATTTTATATTAATACATCATCAGAAATTTCAGCAAGTTTTCTAGACATGGAAATTGCAGGTTCAAAAAGGCAAGCAAATGGACAAAAATTCACAGCTACAGTATAAAAGAAATTTCCATCGAAAATGGAAAAAAATCTTTGTGAATTAATTTTGTGAAGCATTTTCCATTGCAAATTCTGTAATTATTCATAAATTATCTGTTCTATTGTGAGCAGCTATAATTTTTAGACTTTTAGTAAACGTACAAGATTCATGTCAAGTTAATTATTTTAAAATACTAAAAAAAATAGACAGCAAAACAAAACCACGAAAAGAGACAGCCTGACATGACAGTTGACTGATTAGGAAAAAATGTTATTAATTATATGCTCCCAAAGAAAGACTTGCTTTTCCAAAATAGAAACGATTTCCATCCTCATTATCGACCCATAACTGGATTTGGACGGTGGAAGATTCCAAAATCAGTTGCCAAATTTACCAAATCCATTCTCATTATCGACCCATAACTGGATTTGGACGGTGGAAGATTCCAAAACCAGTTGCCAAATTTACCTTCAAAAGTTAAAAAGATTTCATTTGAAGAAAACAAAGCAATGAACAGAGGAGGAAACTTCTCAGCGTGTCATGTGGATACAGTAAAATTTATGTTAGACATTTAAATTTCACGCCAGATTATAAAACAATTATGTAATATGTAAATGTAATCCCAGACAAGTTTACACGGAAATGCTTTATCAGCCTTCCAATCACAAAATAAGTTATTAAGAAATAATTAGCTCGAAAAAATAATATTTTAAGTAGAATGAATATCTTAGACGTTTAAGCCTTTTATGTGAAAATTAACAAGGGGGGAAGAGAAACCGAATTGGTTTCAAGCATAGTAAAACAGCACGAAGAAGTCCGCTCACACAGTAGTGTTGTATAATATTGGGTGGTTAAACTACCCATACCATACATACAACAAAACCCCGCCATCAGCTCTAAAATCACCTCTTCTCGGATGCAGAAGGTTACTTAATTACACGAACTGTTGTAATCAGCCACCAGACATTTTTGTTAGCTCACTTTATGCACCCCCACCCCCCAAAAGAAAGTGAATAAAGATTGATTTTTTTTTAATACCCAAAGAAGATCCGAGAAGAGTCAGCACCAGAAAGTTAAACAATAGATGTTCAAATCCAGTCATGCACCGAATTGAACCAGCTCACGCTGATGTAAAACTAATGATGTAACGGAGAAGCAAGTGAAGTGGTTGGCCAACAAAACAAAACCACCATAAAGTTGAAAAAGAAATGCATTGCCATTTGCCATGGTACATATGACATGAACGAATCTCATCTCAATCAAACAAAACCGGTTCAAGCAAGGAAAAAAAACAGCACACGATTCCCGGCTCAAAACATACGACAAAAAGTCCAAGACAAAACTCACCCCGCACCCGGTGTCAATGGCGGTTCTGATGGAGCCGTCCCTCAGGTTGATGAGCTTCCCTATATCGTCGATGTAAGCGTCCGCACCGCGCGGAAACATGGTGCCTCCCCCAGGGAATCGAAACCGCTCCCCTTCGAACCGAACCCAGTTCTGCTTCATCTTCTCCACAGTCAACTCCTTGTGGGGCACATTCGCGTACCAAACCCAGTCCCGACTCTCTGGCCACCGCACCGGAACTCGGTACCCGTACGGCGCCGGAATTCGGCACCGCAACACCTCCGACGGCTCCGGACAGTGCCTCTCGCGATAGATTAATCTGTCCCTGTCGAATCTCAAGGACCGTCTGACGTCCTCGCAGGGTGTGTACTCGGAGAGGGAGGCGTCGCAGAGCGGGAAGTGGAAACCACGCGCCGCCTCCGGAGCAGGGAGAGGGTCTGAGACGTGGTGGTGGGCGGTGAAGTCGAGGTTGGGAGGGGGCGGAGGCGACGAGGTTGAATTGGGGCGGAGGCAGAGGGAATCGGCCACGACGTAGCCTGCGTCAATGGCGACGGGGCCAGAGGAGTGCTGCCAGAGGCCGATGAGATAGAAGATGGTGCAGAAGACGGTGGTGACCACGATGAGTGGGAGGTTGGGAAGCAATCTACTGGGCTTCCTGGTGTGAAGCAGAGAGAGGCAATTCGCCATCGTTGTGTGGGGGAGAGAACTCAAATTCTTCCAGTTCATGAAAGGGTGAAAGTAAGGATTTCGAGGATTATATAGAAGCAGGAAGCGTAGGAGAAACACGCGCGATGGTGCTTTGGCCGTGGGTGATATAAGACGCGAGAGAGAAAGGGAAAGGCGGAGGATATAGCTTCCCAGGTTGAGTCTGAAACTGAAACGTAGTATCGTCACTGAGTGGTAGTACCGTAGTACTGTTTCTGTCATTGCAACCTTTTTATTTTTTATTTTGGGGTCTGAGTCTAACCGTCTAACTATTGCTTGTGTTTCTATTCCATTCTCCTCCTCAATGATGTGGGGTCCAAAAATATCCTAATTAGCACATGAAAATGTTATTCACCCAAAAACTACATAAATTATTTTCATCAAACATGAATGAAAATATTGTAAATATTGTATGTTATACCGAATTTAATAAATGTGCATTCAATCTAATCACGATAATTGATATGAATTCAATTCAAATCACAGAGTCATTTTTTGCCCAAATTATCGAGTTGTAATTGATGTCAAATCAATTTAATTTATTCAAATCATTAATATCCGGTTTTGATAATAATAACTAGAAATACCAAGTTATTCATTAATAGGTGACTTGGATCCAAAAATAATAATAGGTGACAATATATTTGTGATCACTGTCACTGCATATAAATAATACAATAAACAATTCATTTTTTCTGTGACAATACAATTCGCTTTAGAGTTTGAGAAATATGAATTTTTGTCACCTTGGCGTGTAAGATTATATTTTTCTTCTTCTTTAATGTATTCTATGTATTTTTAATCTTTTGCCTTCTCTGTCACGACAACTCAATCCGTTTTAAAAATATAAACCCAATCCTTCTTTACAATCACCATATCTTTTTTTTTTTTACAAGTATAGGTATTCTTCTATATATATATATATATTGGAGGTAATCATATTGGCAGCAATATTAAGAAGTAAATATGAGAACTTAATTATCCCAATGAAAATCTACCATCTATGTCAAATATACAAAACAGAAAATAGGATTTCACAATTTCAAAACTCTGGCAGAAGATATGTTTGTTAAGTATTTTTTATTCATTGTTGTATTATGAAAATAAAAAGGTTAGACACACTTTATTATAAGACTATATTTAGATCAAGTTTCTTATATATATTATATCAAGTTGTGGAACGATGCACCCTACAAAAAAATGGATGGCAGAGCGGGGAGGCAACAGTCTCTTGCTGTGCTATCTCGTGTTTGATAAAATGGTATAGTATTAGAAAAAGACGGAGGATTGCTGTGTTGAAAACTATGATAGAGGGGGGGGCTTTCATTTTTCAGACGAATTCATAATTATCTTCAATTCATATAATGATCTCTTTCCAAAATGTGCACCTTCTTCCATCTTCATTCGACTAGTTTTTTTCTTCAATCAAGTGCCTCGTTGACTGTGAAGCAGAGATGCACTCATTCGTTTTCACCAACAAACCCACTCACAGACTTGCTAATTCTAATTATAATTAATTTGTGTTGTGGTGTACTAGCACGCAGTATTTTGAAGAGTCCTAATAAGCAACAATTGGCCCATATATACATGGCTCCTTGAATAAGGTTTTCCCGATCTGAATTGGTGCTAGCAAATGGTGTGCTGTATGAATATAATACATGCATGCAGATGCAGTTTCCCAAAATGGATTTTATGTTTCTCTTTTTCCTAATTCCTTCACAACGGCATTCATTGGCCACTCATTCCCCAGGGCAAAGCGATTTCTTGTACCTCGGCAAACAAAAAAGAAGAAGAAGAAGAAGAAGAAGAAGCGATTTCTTGTACGCAAGAAAAATAAGTTATATATATGCCGCTATATATATGCTCCTACTGTAACTGATATAATTAACTACAATTTTTATTGGAATATAATTAAATATGAAAGTTTTATTACATCATAGATTATCAAATAAGCAATTTATTTCATGTTTCCTATATAAAATGTGCAAAGGAAATATTTTGTCATATACATAATATTTGTATTTGTAAGGATTAAATTAAAGTGAATGAGCTAATTGGGATCGATCACATAGAATTTAGAAACTATTCATACTGGTCATGGCGATCTATTGATAGCACCATTAGATTTTATACTACACTCCCTCTATTTAAAATTACGAGACATGTTTTTAAAGTGTTATGTTAAAAAACAAAGTATTTATTTGTCTTTCAATATGTAGTTAATATATTTTTAAATGGTTTTGATTGTGGGTGTAATTAACAAAAAAAAATTAGTTGAGGCATCCTGTTATATAGTAGTAAGCATGAAAAGAATGAGTACGTAATTTGAAAGTTATTAATTAATATGAAGGAGAGTGTGTGTAGGTTAAAAATGGTTTATAGTTTTAGACACAAGCAGGTAGAAGTAGAATGGTTGATGCAATAACAATGTACCTCGTCCCTGCAGTTTCCTCTGCTAGGGTTTACTGTTCCTCTCTGTGAGGGTTGTCTCGCGGCGTCGAGTGGGTTCTTTTTCCTCTTGGGGAGGTTTGTCTTGCGGTGTCGAGGGTTCTTTCTTTCCTCTTGCTGGGATTTGGTTCTCGGGGGCGGCCAAGTTGTCGGCCTTCGCCTGGCCGTTGGAAGATATTCCTTCTTCTCTTGCTGAGGTTCT
>JANTPZ010005565.1:0-14629 GCA_025593235.1 Vachellia pachyceras
TTTCTGCTTAATTATAGAGGCGACACCAAAAGCGATACTTAAGCTGATGGACTCCGATGGATTGACCATCTTCCATGTGAAGAGTCATTTGCAGGTGTGGCCCTTTCCTCCTATGTTCCTTGTTTAGACAGTGTGGCAGTTTCTTTTCTGCAATATTACAATACTAATCAACGAAGCATATTTTTATCCAACCTGTCTTGCAGAAATACAGAATTGCAAAGTACATGCCAGACTCAGCTCAAGGTAATCATCCCGTAGCATAATTGCAGGATAGCTTCTTCTCTTCCATGATATGTACATTTAACAAAATGTTGCTCTGCAGAAGAAATGGTTTTGGTTTTTGTATCATGAATATATTACAAATTTTAGTCTACTAAATTACAGATTGGTTCTGTTGCCATTTTCTTTACTCCCAAGTCATCCATGATCTTCTATGCCTATATTATTTCTTGTTCTCTTTCAAATTTAGAGGCTCACGCAATCACCATAAAAGATCTCAATACACTGATTCCTGTTACAGGAAAGCCTGATAAAAGAACCAATGTAGAAGACGTGCATCATCCTGACACCAAAACGTACTGCCACTTCTCTCATAAATTTTTGGTTGCATTGAGCTTCTTGGTTCTTCTCATAGAAGTTCTGTTGCCGCATAATCCATTCACTAAAATCTCTGCTCTTTCATTTGCAGCGGGTTGCAGTTAAGAGAGGCACTTCAGCTGCAGTTAGATGTTCAAAGGCGCCTTCATGAACAGCTAGAGGTAATTCTCTTCACTGCTGACTTTCATTTTCTGCTTTGGAGAAGCTTTCATCGGGGGATTGTGATTCCACTAATTCTCTTCTCATTTTCAAATTTGGATCTGAGAACTCAGATTCAAAGAAAGTTGCAGTTGAGAATTGAGGAACAGGGGAGGCAGCTGAAGACGATGTTTGATCAGCAGCAGAAGACGAGCGATGGCCTCTTGAATACTACTCAGAATCTAAGCAACACGGCCAGTGATAATAACGGCACATCAAATAATCATAAAGATATTGAATCGTCAACTTCTGAAGGGTCTGGGAATTCTTTCTTCCCTTCCAAGATAAGTTAGCTCCCTATAGGAACAAGCAGTTCCAGTCTTCCAACAAAGCTTACCTACGGTAAGCGGCAGAACAGACAATTCGCACCATACGATTATGGTAATTGGTAAAGATTACTGCACGAGGCTGGTGTGCTTCCATACTATACCCTCTTGAAACCAGAAGCATCATGAATCCTCGTTTCGTTGATCCGAAAACAAAAATGAAGAGAGAAAGTAAGAAAAACCGTTTGTGTAATTTCCAGATGGAGAGATTTTGCGTCATTGGAGTAGAGTGCTGCTGTGTTGATTTCTCTGCGTTTCCCTGTATTTGAGCAAATGGTGTATCTCAAATTTTCGACTGGTCATTTCCCAGCTTCTCATTTTTATTTATAGCAGTCATCCACTTGAACTTCTGAAAGGTTCACTTCGTCAAAATTTGTAGTCAATTGATGCTTGCAGGTTTACAAATACTTTCAAGGTATGATCATGAGCATGCTGATAGTTTGTGCGGGGGTCTCGGATTTCAACAAATCAAGGCTTGATTAAACACCAATGTATTAGTATTCTGTTTAGTGGAGACTTGCGTTGCTGATGAGTGGTGATGACGCCGAACTCATGTGTTCTAAGAAAGCAGTGATGCACAATTCTCTGAACTCTCTTTACTTGGGATCGGTAGGGTCGGAATGGAGGAAATATTTCACTCTCCTGGATTGATATTGGAAGTGCAGACTGAAACTTCCTAATTAAAATGATCAGATCCTTGCAAAAAAAAATGGTGGGACAGCTTTACAATTAGAACCACTGGAGTTTCGGTGAAACTTTATATTTTTTAAAATATATATATATATTTCGGTGAAATTTTTTAAATATATATATAAATTACACATATTAACGGATATTCATCAATGGCTGCAAGTTGACTTGCCGCTCGTGGTTCAATATTTCAACTGTTTGTACTATGTACTCGCCAAGGAGGCGTACTGCAACGGCCGATTCATCTTCGAAGATGCTGCAGCATTAGTGCCGATATATAATACTAGCTATACTACTTTGTTCTTTAATCCAAGAGATAATATACGATTAAAATTTAAAAATCATTACTCACTGTTATATTAAGGAAGAGATTATTTAATATAAGATTAAGATATTATTAAAGTAAACGGAGTTCAATATATTGCCGTCCAAGGCTCCGTTTGGATAGCCCGTTGGAAAAACGGACACAGATTCCAAGGCAATTTATGTGAGAGGAAAAGTGTCTCGGTAAGCGCACCCGTTGTGCCAACGGACAAAACAAACGGAGCCTTAATTGATTGCCTTGAAAATGTGTGGAGCCCCACATCGACAAGAGGCTAACATCTAAACATATATAAATTAATGTATTAAAAGGTAAATTTACTCCAAAAATATCCACATAGTTGCAAAGTGTGTCTGAGATTTTTCTAAGAGGCACTGTTATATTAAAAGTGTTAAAAGTGGTGCAATATTGTTCTATCAGTTAAAAAGTTGAGTTTGACCATTAAACAATTTTGTTTGACTAAATAACATTTTAGTTGATCATTTGTATTCATTAGGGTTAAGGTAACATTGCACCGTTTTTTACACTTCCAGTGCAACATTATCCCTAAAAAAACTTTCGGACACCCAGTACAACTCTATGGATACTTCCAGGGTAAATTCGTCCCTTAATCTCAAATTAATTAATGAGATTTTTTAAGATTAAGATTTGGGTTAAACCTATTTTTATCTTATAATTTACTCTTATTTGAGTTTTAGTTCCTGAAGTTTAAAAGTGATGATTTTAATCCATCAAATTCATTATATCTAAACATGTTAACCCTTATAGTTTTAAAAGATCTTTATACTTTTGAATAATTTTTGTTTTTGTCCGTATATTTTGAAAGGATTTTAATTTTGGTCCATGTACTTTAAATGGATTTTTGTTTTGACCATAAACTTAACTGTATTAATTAACGCTATTAACATCCAAGCCCGTATGAAATTATATGGACTAAAAACCATATGTTTAAAACTTCAAAGATCAAAATCAATAAAAATAAAAAATAAAAAGGAAAAAAGCTTAAAACTACGGGAAAATATGTAAAAGAATTGTTTCCATGTTATATTGTCCAGTTATTAAACCATTTAACCATAATTAATGAAGTCAGTCATAAACAAGTAAAATTTATTGTGTTAACATCGAGTTTAGATCCTTTTGAAATTATAGGGTCTAATAGTTTTAGTTCAAGAGATCAAAATCAACACCCTTAAATTTTAAAAATCAAAATATAAATTAAGGTCAATTATAATAATTAAAAGTAAATCTAACTCTTAGCATTTCATCTTCATAAAGGGGTACGCAGGGCCGCAGGCACGGCTCACATACTCCATAATTTTTATGGAAGAAAACCAGACAAGATCAGTGGGAAAGCGTTGGGCTTGAGAAGCCGGGATGGACCCATAAAAAGCAAGCCCTAATAGGGTGCGTGCTCGAATTCGCTGCTCTGATCCCTGAAGAGAGGTGGCTCGGAGTGGAGGAATCAAAGGCGAGATGGATGATTTCAAAAAGAGAAAGCTAGAAGAGGAAGGCAACGGCGACGCTTCTTCGAAGGAAGAGCTTCGCTTTCTCCTTGAGCCGCTCGCCAAGCCCCAGCTTGTTGATCTCCTCGCTAAACTGTATGTTCCTAACCAAGTTCTTCCTTTATGATTTTGACTCACTGAAACCTTGTCGTAGGGATTCAGCGCTCTAATATCTTCTACTTCTTCTTTCTTGTTTAATTCAACTCACTTTCTAATCGTAGTTATGCTATTGTATTCTTTTGACTCGTCTTGAACTCATTTCGGTATCTCAACTGTCTGATAGTTCTTTAAGATTGGGATTACAGTCTAATATTCTATTGTTCTTATAGGGTAAGAACAATATTTTGTATCGATGTTGTTAGATATTGTTTTTGTATAACAACGGTGTCGTATAGACGGTCATTGCCACCAAATGTTAGAGTGCAGCATAAAATACGTTGCGGCTTGAGACTCATTAAATGTCTGAGGCTGCTGTGATTGTAATTATGAATTTATATATTTTGATGCATACGATATGTACAAGTGATCATAGTTCCCTTGTCTCTGCCTATTTGTGATCTCTGAATAACGAGTGCGTGGTGCATGCACTCTGCATGACTGCACGTGTATTCATTAAAAATGGGCCATAAAAGTATTGCTCCCAATTGTGTGCTGTGTGATTGACCGTGCGCACATGTGTTTGTTTGCATGTTGAGGCATAAAGAGGGTCCCAATATCCTTCAATTGCAGAAGAAATAAAAAGTATTGCAAGTGCAGATCCTGTCCATCGAAAGCTTTTTGTTCGTGGCTTGGCCTGGAATACCTCTTCAGAAACCTTGTGTGCTGTGAGTGCATTGCTGATTGTTGATTGTGTTTAGTGTGTCATGCTTGTGTTTGTCGCATGTCATGAGGAACAAGCCTAAGATGAGTTAATGACGGGATGACGTATCTTTTCCATTTTCATTTTTGTATCCTATCTTGAGCCTCTACAGTCTCTCGTTTTAAAAATTGAAGTGTCCCTTCTTTTATAGACTACAGCTTAGACTTATATTTCCTTCCAGGCATTTCAAGAACATGGAGAAATTGAGGAAGGGGCTGTTATCTACGATAAAGCAACAGGAAAATCCCGTGGTTATGGCTTCATCACTTACAAACATATGGAATCAACTCATCGTGCATTAAGAGCGCCGAGCAAGTTAATTGATGTAAGCTTAAGCCCATTGCATTGCTTGAATTTAGGCCTCTCTTATGAGTTAGTGCCTTGACCTACATTTTTATAAGGAAAATATCATCTCTATGTACTCTTCCTACTTGTGCTTAGTAACTCCTCACCTTCCTGAAATGAAACATTTTTTTTCAAAACAAATCTAACCATGCCATCTGAAAGTCGAGAAGTTATGACTTACTTTCAGGAGTCAAGTAACCAGATGACTCGCCTGTGGTTCACCCCCTTTCTAAATCTTCAAAGCATCACTAAGCCTTACCTTACTGTTTCGATTATCACCCATTTCAGTTTAAAAACTCATGTGCATCCACCTTTTTTCTGTTTTTCCTCATTTAGCAGATATTTTTTTTGGGGGTGGGGTTTGTAATCTGAAATTTACTTTCTAGTCTGTTGTCTTGTTTGCCACATTCCCTGACTTGATTTTAGAGCTTTCTAATTCTCAGGGCAGGTTGGCTGTTTGTAATCTAGCTTGTGAGGGCCTAAGCGGAACAAGTAATGCTCCTGATCTTTCCTTGAGGAAGCTGTACATTGGAAGCTTATCACCAGAAGTCAGCAGTGAAATGTTGCTTAACTTTTTTGGGAGGCATGGCGAAATAGAGGAAGGGTCAGTTGCATATGACAAGGATACAAATGAATCTCGGTAAGAGTGTAAATGTGTTTTCCTCCCTACTATGGTGTTTTATTGTCTTTGATTTCTTCTTACTGAAGTGCCTGATTTTGTCCTTAACTCACAAAGTTTACCTTGATTTGTAGTGGTTTTGGCTTTGTTACATACAAGACTGCAGAAGCTGCAAAGAAGGCCATAGATGATCCGGAAAAGACTCTTGGGGTATGAAACACATTAATTTTTATTTTAATTGTGGTTTAATCATTGTCCAGGACTGCTGCTATGCTAAAAGAAGAATGACTTGGGGTTGCAGCATGAAATAGAATTGTTGGCTAATATGCGTTTAATTGACTTGTTTTTGATGCAACTCCCAATTTCACTTCTTACAGAACAGAATTTGTTGGAATTTTCATAGCTTATTTCTATCAAGTAAACTAGGAAAGATTTGATTGTTCAGTTATCTTTTTTGGGTTCGGGGTGCTTTAGCCTTTAAACTATAAAAGTATGTGGTAGAGAAGATTAATGCTTTCATCTCTGTTTGCTTGACGCTGGAGAGCCTCCGGTAACTGTTATTCACAATGCTTTGAACTCTAATTTGGTAGTGCTTCCTGGCTACAACCTTAGTAATCAAAGTTCCTAACATAGCATTAATTTGCCCCAAGTGTTGTGCTTTTATAGACTCTGAATATATTGCACATTGCATTCTTTGGTTGCAGGGGAGGAATATAATTGTAAAATACGCGGATTCCCACAAGGGCAAAACAGGGCAGCCATCAATGGCTCCAATGACAGCCTTACCCATGGCTCCTGGATACGTGCAGATGCAGCACGTCAAAACACATGCTAGCAATCCTCAACTTGGCTACAATTACCCTCAGACTGTACCATCATACCCTGCACCTTCTTATCCAAGTCCTCCTGCCGCACCTGCACCTTATCCTCCAGTTTCTGGCAAGTCAACTCCGCCAGCTGAAATGAACAACTATCCATATTATTACCCTAAGCAATAACTAAATCCATCTAGCTTGGCCTTGTTCCCCAGAAGCACCAATGGAATCATTATTTCTTATGTCATTCTCTCTGTTGTCTCTTTATAATTCCTTTTTTATCCTCGGGCATTTGGATGGCGTAATGACAGTGGTTGTTGTATGTAGATTTCCTTGGCAAACCCAATTCAAGCAGCGTATTCTGTATACTTGTAATGGGCTGCATGAATGCTGAATGAAATTACTAGATATCTTTTCTCTGAATTTTCCAGATCGAAATTGTTCTGATCAGGCGACTGCATCATCCGTCTTGACGATGCTAGAGTTTCAAGTCCATTTTCTATTTCGAGTTATAGTTTTCCAGGACTGTATACTGTGTACAAAAAATATTTGTGGGAAAGCAAGAAGTTTCTTGTTACATGATAATTCAGAAATATAACTATTGAAAACCAAGCAAGGTGAGTAAATTACTGCTGTTGGAGGCAAGTTTTCCATAACCAGCTACTTGTAGACAAACGATTTTAAACTCTCTACAATGTATATAATTCAGACTATGGTTCAAAGAAAGAGTAAGACAAACAAAACATCTCGTCAAAATTCAGATAACATTTAAAGCTATAGTCTTACATGAGTCATATACACAATTTTTTAGGGTAACTTTTAGCTCTTAAAACTATGATTTTTCAAAAAGCCATTCTTTCTAATTTTTTAGAAGCTATTTTTAATCGGTAAAATGTTGTTATCACAAAATAGCATTGTGGCTATTAAGCTGCAGCCCAACTATCGGAAACGTCGTCTATCCGATGTTACTGTATTTTAAATCCAAAAATTTTCATGCTGAGAAGTATACGCCAACGGAAAAACAACCAATTTGGATCACGTAGAAGGACTTGTGATGAGTTAAGGTTTTAATCCTCACTAGAAGAAGGTGCACACATTTAATGCACGTTAGTGTCTCAAAAAGGATTGACTCCAATTTAAGAAAACCTGTATTTTAACGAAAGAAAATGGAAAACAAGAACTTTTAAACAAGCATGAAAATGTGAGTAACGCTAAAATTACATGTTGCTGCCTGTCTTAATTATAAAACAAATTTAAGTGATTTTATGATTATTAAGGAGTGATAGTTAATATCTTCAAATTAATAAAAATGTTTAACTTCCTAATTTTATTTTTCACTAAAATTAATGAGTGCAATAAATTGCTTTTTAAATATTATAACTGTCAACAACTCATAACAATTTACCATTAAACATGTCTTTTTTTTTTTTGCCAAATACTATTCAACATGTCACTAATATAATTACAGGTTTATAACAAGCCTCACCTTCATTTCCCCCCCCCCCCCAAAAAAAAAAAAAAAAGAAGCTTGGAGCGGGATAGTTACAATTTGTTATATTTCTATCTACATTGCGGCAAATTAATGACTCAAGCAAGGCAATCGCCTTTGCTTTTTTATTTAATTGTAAGTTGCAGCAGCAGCAGGACGCGGAGCCTCACCCTTTAAAGATTAAAAAAAATATTATAATAATAAAATCTTTATACATTCTGATTTCTGATCGCCATTTCCCCCCTCGGCTCTAACTTGCTCCCTGTGGCCACTACTCTCAGACCTAGAGCTCTAACTTGCACTTGTCAAGTTTCAATCTTTTGGCTGCTATTTCTATTTCAGCACATCGGCTCCTGATCTGAGTCTTCAGTATTTCTATCTCAGATCAAATTTTTGACGGCTTTTTAGTCTCTCTGCCATGCTTTACTTCAAACCATTCACAAGAAAGTGTATATCTCTTGTGTTGAGGCAGTTCCTGGATTTGTCTTATCAGAGTTTATAAAGTGGGTCGTGTTTGAGATGTTGAAAGCGGATAGAAGATACCAGGTCAGCCTCATTTCTCCATGTGTCTCCTGCTTCTTACTCATGATGCGAAGTCGCCATTCATTTCATGGTTTTTTTTTTTATTGTTTTGATTAATCTTGTTTCCTCCTTGGTTTCTGAGAATAAGCTAGAACACTGATCAAAATTGTTAATCCTTAGTCATACCTTTTAAGAGGATAAGAAGTAATAAAATTTACTCAGATTGGACTTGGATTTGGTGGCAATGGACGTTTTGGAATATATCGACAATTGAGAATCTAAAACTGTTAATTTCCCGTGATTATGTACTGTTCACTTGTTTCTCTTGAGCATTGATATTGAATATTAGTTGTTCGGGCCACACCATATGGTTGCCCAGATGAAGCGGGCATGATTTGCTCTGTTTCGCGATCAGATTCAATTCTCTAAACGAGGTTCAATTTTTTCTGTTGAGGAGAATGATTCTAAATGAGGCGCAATTGTTTCCTTATTCCCGTCTTTTGTTCTTGCTAGATGCTTTTTGTAATGTTCCTAAGTGAAGATTAGAGTTTAGACATCTAGAAAGAGTGGATTCAAACCCAAAGCTTGTGAATGTTGACGTTTAACCAGAGAATCACCACAGAACTGGTTTCAATAGTTTGGCTTGATGGTATTTTGGCTGTCATATTGTTTCTATTACTTCCTTCCCTTTATTTGTGAAATCCGACCGAAGTATTAGAAAAGTCAGAGGTAAATCCATGGTTTAAATGATATCATTACCATTGAGTTTATAGATTGATCTTGACTTGGTGTTATAAGCGTGTGATCGTTTCATTTTTGCAGATATTCGCTTGAGATATTTTGTAGATCTCATATCAAAGGTATATTTTGACTATGGGTAGAGGCAGAGGAAAGGGGAAGAAGCAGACGGTTAGTTCCAAGCAGGAGGAACCTGGAAGTGGTGAACAGGAAAGAATTCCTGCCTACAGAAGAAGAGGAAGGCCGCAGAAGCCATTGAAGGATGGGATTGAAGAAGTAGAAACAACTGAAAAGATTGAAGAAAATGGTGAAAACTTGAACGGTAATGTTTCCAGCAATGAGGTGAAAACTCAGCTTGCCCCAGAAAATAAGAAAAAAAGGAAGAGGTCTGTGCAGGTCAAAGAAAAAATAGACACCACAAAAGAAGAGAATGGCATCAGAACCAAGCCAAACTCCGATAATCCAACAAAGACTGCTGGGTTCAGACAAAATGGAAGCAGGCGGAAAAACAAGCCTCACCGTGCTGCTGAAGCTGGAGTAGACTGCAAGTGAGATTTATGGCCCCCATGGAGATTTCTTATGATGGAATTGGATTCGGTCAAATCCTACAAGACTTCATATAGTGGTTTATGGCTATTCGTTTTCTCTGTTGTAACCTTTTGCAAGCTATTCCTTTAAAAGGGTTGATTTTCTGAGTTTTCTAAGCTTAATATTGCTTCCTGAAGTACTAGCATCTACATTCTGCATATCTATAGAAACTTTCCAAAGTCTATAGAATTCCTTTGATCATGAAGTAGTTCAATTATCTTAAGCTTTTCCTTTGAGAATTTCCCTTGATACATCTACTTTAGATTTCATATCAGCAATGGCCGTGGCTTACCATCCTCAAATCTGTGCATATCAGTAAAAATCTGAAGTAGGAATATTAGATGTTGTGAATTTTGGAACTGCTGTTATGTACCCAATAGTTAGTAACTCATATTATGGTGCGAGAGTATCGGTAAAAATCTGAAGTGTTCGAGAGATAACAAGAAATCTATACGGCCACATCATAACGATCTTGGGCCACTAAAGGAGGCAGTGACCATATTCTAATGCCTGAAATTAGGAAACCTTGTTGCCTTCGGCACGTAACAACCTTCCCAATAATGGATATTATGAACATATTCTCAAAAGTGTTGGTTACGCGAGTTTGAAACATATGATTCTCCCTTTATTCACGGCAAATCAAAATTCTTTGGGTTGCAGCACTTAACCTCACGATCTTGTGAGGCCTTAACAATATAATATAATTCGCAGATTTTGTTATTCTTGAGGCGAGGGATTTGTCGGGTCCTATTATTGATTTGACCCAAAAGGTAGTCCGAAGTTGAAGCCCACTGCATAACCTTATGGGTCGTATTTTGATCGTCAGAGGACTGAAGAAGACGGTACTACTCGTTAATGCCGTTGTTCCCCATGAAAACACAAGCAATAAGTGAGTGCCGTATTTTGCAACAACCCCATTTGGTCGGCCATCAGTTTTTGTTCTGTCGCACAGCTATGCATTCTATTCTTATTATCTACGCGTGTAATTGTGTATTATATTTTTTCATGCCTGGCCCGGCAAGTTTAAGGGAGGATCGATGTGTTCACTGTAACTGGAAAAAAAAAAAAAGTACTTTCGCCACATGCTAAATATAATGGGTCCGTTTGGTAACGCGGTGGAGAAGTAATTTTACATAAATCGAGACAAATATGTGGAGGAGATTGTTTCGTTTTATGGAAAAACATTGTTGAACGTGTTTTTGACACTGTTGAACACTTTACCAAACGGTGCCAATAAGTGTTCATCAGGAAAGACAGGGAAATAGCAAGCCAAAGGTTAGAAAAAGAGAAAGGGATGAAGATAGAGATATATAAAATTACCATTTCATTGCATTTTTTTTTCTGATAAGAGGAGTTCCGTGAGAAGAGTGAACTTACCCGTTTAGAAAATGGTCGAGAATTACTTTTACGTAAGTCAAGGTAAATATATGAAGAATGTTATCTCATTTTACGGAAAAACACTATTGAACGTACGTTTGGTTCTTCACATTTTTCATTGATAATAGTTGTTTGGTTGCCTCTCTAAAATAGAAAATGGTTTCTTGTGAGAATTCTTTTTCATTCATGCGTGTGAACTTCTCTTCTCACAGGAAATGGTGGAAACCCAATTTCCATTCCTCAAAAGAAAATGTAAAAGACATACTTACCCCTTAAATGTAAATAAAAACTCATCCAACTCCATCATATTCTATTCTAAGTCTGCCATTGACATAGTTAAATGTGTGAATCTTCAAGTCGTGACTTGAGATATAAATATGAACACTTCAAATGGCAACTTTGGGAACAAAAACTCGATTAACTATAAACTATAAAAATATAAATAGACTACCATTAACTTTAACTATGATCTCATCATGAGTGACTCATAGTTAGAGTTCATTTTACATATTTTGTTGTCAAATATAATATGATCATTTGATACAAATTTCTTAACTATTTTATCACTATTTTAACCCAACCAAATATAAATTCTCCTATCAAATAATTTTTTATTTAAGCGCATACTAAATATACCATATCAAAAATAAATCTCCTTTCTCTTCCTTTCCATTATCTTCCATTCCCACATTTTAAGGGGCCCTAAGTGAAGCCAGGTAAAGTGGAAGAAAATTGAAGAGGTTGAAGACATCGATTATGCAACACATGCCCCCGTTTTATTTTATCTGTATATTTAATACATCTTGCTTCTCAATTAGTGACGATACAACTAATTTTTATTTTTTTATTCATTTTTTTCATAAAACCACCACAATAGGTAAAATGAAATATATGAATATGTATCATTTAATTATATTAATGTAACAAAACTTATTTCTCAAATATTTATGTAAACAATTTTTCATTTTCACAAAAAAAAGTCACTTTTTCCAACATTTATTTAAATATAAATCATATTATATATTTTAACTTCTATTTAAAGTTCATTTTTTAAAAAATATTCTTTCAAATAAGTTATTTCTGTCATAGCTGATTTAAACGGATTCAATTTCCGTTAACATCTACTAATTAAAAAAATACATTTTCATATGTACCACTATTATAGCTTTTTAGTGGTCCCACTAATCAGTTTTACAAGAAAGCTAGGGCAATTCCTCTCAAGTGTTCCAAAATCCAAACAACTAAGGACGGAAAATAGATCAATAAAATTGATTTAGCTAGTAAGAAATTCATTTATAATCCATAAATTAAGAATTTAAATTATGTTGTTAAAGTTAGTATTTTGTTAATAGATAATCGCTAATTGATTTTGTAAGTCATTTTAAAACATGAAAGTTGCCATGACTTCCCTAATCTCTCATGTTAGATTTTTTTTTACAAAAAAAACGAATGAGGAAGATAGCGATGGTTGAATTGGAATCGCCGGGTGTATGAGTGGGCATGAAAGGACGCAGAGCGCAGAGGCAGAGAGCTCAAGTGGAGGAAGGAAAAGAAAGAACCCCATATTGCCATTTGTCAATTGTCATAGTATCTTTGACCAAAAAAATTGTCATAGTCCCCCCTCCACCTACTTTCTACATCCACTATTAATATTTTATGTTTTGCACGGGGGGCTATGATGAATCAGCGTCAGCTCTCTGCTTTTCCCTTCAATTTCCCGAAGTAACCCACTGTCCCCATTCCGTGCTCAACCCCTCTATCTTCTCTTTGACTCTTACCCTCAAATGGGTTCATCCTCTGTGTCTCATTCCTCAACCCACTGCCTTCACGGCTTGAAATTTGGCCAGAAAATCTACTTTGAGGATGTGACTATCGGAGCTCAGCCCAAACCCACCGCCGTTGGGCGGTCCTCTTCATCTGGGACGGGGATGAAGAAGGGAAGGGGAGGTACTGCTCTAGGAGCTCAGCCTCCAAGGTGTCAGGTTGAGGGGTGCAAGGTAGATCTGAGTGACGCCAAGGCTTACTATTCCAGGCATAAAGTCTGTGGCTTTCACTCTAAATGCCCTAAAGTCATTGTTGCTGGCCTGGAGCAAAGGTTTTGCCAACAGTGCAGCAGGTTCTGTACTTATTTTACAACTTACTCTTTCTTCATTTGATATTTTAATGTTTCTATTCTTTTCTCCAGTAATCATGTGCTTCACCCATCCCTCCTTCATTCTTACCATTCATGTTATTTGCTGTTTTCCTTTTCCAAGAACTTGGTTTTTAAAATGGGTACCATGTCACTTCAAGCTTTTTATGGGGGCATGGAGCATCGTATGCTCAAACCTCAGTGATGTAAATGCTATAATCTTGAGACTGCCTCATGTTTTTTACTTCTGTGCCGTAGTTGGAGCTACAAATCCATAAATGATGATGAATTTTATTTGTACTAGTATTTCTGAGCTGCTTGGTTATCTGTCTGGCCGAGCCTGCCATGTTAAGCATATCCTAATATTTGTTAGTAATATTTTTTCAAGTATATTTCTTTTTTGTACATAGATAGGTGTTTTTCGTACATTTTTATTGTCATTATAATCGATCGTTCTGTATACGCTAACATCCTTTAGTTGAAATGTTCTTTCCCTCGTACAAAAGTCATGTAATGTCTTCTCAAGGCCTACCACTACGAAACTGGGGTTTTATCAAAGGAAATCACTCTCTTGTTTGCAAGTTGGTACCACTGAACATCATAGAATAACGGTGAACAAATAGAACTGAATCTGTCTGGCTGTGTGTGTTCTGGTTAATAATGGGCTCATCTCATAATACTTTAATTTACTTATTACCGTTTGATCAATTTGTTGCCTGGATTTTTAAATTTTCTCCAGGTCTTTTGTGCCTAAATTGGCTTTCCATTAACGTGATATTACTGATGGATATATGCCCTCTATTTTTCCTCTGGTGGAGGGGGAGCACAGTCTGAGTCTGAGTGTAGCACATGTTTCATTTTTGTTAGAAATTATTGATTCTCTTCAGCTTGGCTTGTTGTCGTCCTGATTTCTTCTAGTCTAAATTTACACGTACATTTAATGATGGAAAAGGTGGTTAAACAGCCTTCTATGTTATTGTTGCAATTGTATATTAAGAAAAGGCCATTGTTGGCTTTGTCAACATGTTTCAAATCCTAGGCTCTCTTAAAGTAAGTAGTATTTATTTCAGAAAGCTAATATCTTGTTTATAGCCTTGTCCAGATTTCATCAGCTTACTGAATTTGATCAAGAAAAGCGAAGTTGCCGCAGGCGGCTTGCAGGCCATAATGAACGTCGGCGAAAACCCCACCCTAGCTCCTTGATGCTCTCTCCCTATGCCAGATATTCTTCAGCTGTACATGGTTGGTTAGGCATATGTAAAATAAGATTTATACAAAGCCACATTATACATGCATCATAACTAGTCTGGCTTGTGTTGGGGGCAGTGCAAAGCATAGGGCTTATAGTCTTGTTTTAATTTCTCTTGATTTTTGTTTGAAAGCATCAATAATTTCAGCTTTTGCATGTTGTGGTTAGAGAACAATTCTAAATATCTGGAACTTTAATTGACAGATAACCGGGGCAGAGTTGGTCGTTTTGAGATGGAATTTGCTGCAGACCTGAAGCCAAC
>JANTPZ010005567.1:0-17052 GCA_025593235.1 Vachellia pachyceras
TCTCACCCCTTAAATGCTATGTACCAAACACGGTCATAAAACTCAACTTACCTAAATCTTTATTTATAAAAAAAATTACATAATACTACTTTGATGATCACAAGTCTAAAATTAAAGCAGTAGAAGGATGACATTCTTTTTAAATTTGTAAACCAGAACACTTTACTTATAAAAATCTCCTAAAGTAAAATTCATGATAAATACTCATACAATAAACTAAGAAAAATTAAAAAATTCAGATGACTCCACCAATACCCAGTCTCTCAGCCCTGGCCAAATGAGGTCTAAATTTTTTTCCCACTTCATGCTTATCTGCTTCACTTTCTCTTTAAATTTGTGTTTGAATACATTTACAACTTTATATATATATATATATATATATATATAATGTGTGCTTGAAAAATGTACTACTTTTTGAGATAGAGTTTTAAGAAAATATTATGTGCAAATTATGAACTAATATATTATAAATACCTGTGAAATTCGCATAAACATGTGAAACATCTAGCATAAATATATTTACATATATCCAATTTTTATATATAAAAAATACTAACATATCTGATAATTTTAGCAAAATATGAAAGAATTCAAGTTTGATTGGTTGTCAAAATAAAGTAAAATAAATATATATATATATATATTATTTGGTTTGGAATCAAAGAATAGGAAGTGATGAGAAGAGGGGAGGGATTGTTGCTTTGTGGTAAAGACGACTGAGGCACCGTTTGGTTGTTCCATTCAGATGATAACGTTTGGTTCTTGGCACTGCTTCCTATGTCACACTCTGAAAACTCGCCGCACCACGTTTTCTTCTTCTTCTTCTTTTAAATCTCTATTTCAAATTTAAAGCCTATTCTTATTCAATTTTTAATCATAATGTCAAAAAATAAAAAATAACTGTTTGCAACAACATGATGAGAATTGATTTTTTCAGTTCATCCAGTGTCTCTTACAATGTAAAAGATTTTAAGGATTAAATTTTACTCCAGAATTGTTTGCCTAGGAATTGAGTAGTCAAAAGCTTTTGTTTTTTAATTAATTTTGTCCCATAAGTAGGTAAAAATTTAAAATTTAACAATAATTGTTAATAGTCACTAGTCAAAGATAAAATCACTCCTTTTTTTTTTTTAATAATTTCTGGTCTATGTTGGTCTGAAAATAATTTCAAATACTAGGGATTTCTAAGCAAAAACTTTCGAAATAAAATTGGATATTGATCTAATGCCAAATTACACTTTTTTTTTTAAAATGACCAAACAAGAGGGGATCAAATGTGAGGGGAAAAATGATAATATGATTTTCAAACACAGAAGATTTGAGTTCACATCAAAACTTCTAAAGGTTTTTTTGGGAGAGAAAGGAGTTTCGTTAGGAGAAAGGAGTTTACGGATTTCTAAATAGTTTTACGGACTTTAAGATGGTTTTTATGGATTTTGAGAATATTTTATCTTGACTTGCGTGTACCGTTTTAGGGAACGGAACTCCAAACCCTAAACCATTCAAACATGATATTGGGAAAATAAACAAAAAATAATAAGTGTATCCCACTTGAACACTCCTCTCCATTTACCAATAGGACCTTGACATTCAAATTATACAGAAACGGCCTCCTTTTTCTCTCCATCTTTTAGGCCAGCAAAGAAGACAAACACACGTTAGAAATTAATGAAAATAAAAATTACAATTAATGATATTGAAACAAACTAGAACAAGCCAGAACACAAGCACACATGGGGGTGATAGACTGGTATAAGTTTCAGGCTATTCTTTAAGCATGTGAGTGATCTCTCCAAAAAATGGTTTTTTCCCCTTCCTTTCTTCCTTTTCTTTTATGTCAAGTCCTTGATTGATTGGCTTCAGTTTCCTGGGTTTGGGAGAAGAATATAATCTCCACTTGATCTCTTCATCTTCTTCGATCGCCATGAACGATATGGAGCATTGTCTGCAATAGAATATTCTTAAAAAGAATCTAACTTTGGATTTGAGAGATGGAGAAGTCACTTTCTTAGTTCGAAGGTAAGAGACCATGAAGAAGGCTTATATATATTATATTCTATTTGTTTATGTTATCCATAATGTTTGTTGATCTCTTTCTGGGTGGATTGTGTTGGGTATTATTATTATTTACGATTTGACAGAACCAGATGCTTTATGTTGCTTCTCTCCTTTCAGATTTGATTTCAAAGGCCAGACCTTATCGCCTTTTGCTTCCTTAATCCAACACAAACGCGAAGATCTTTCTTCCTTTCCCCTAGCTTGCACTTATCCGTACACAGAGGGAAAAAAGGAGAGAGAAAGTTTATTCCTGTTGTTATCCATTTCTCACTCTAAAAACCCATCCGAAGCATTCGAACTAAGAATCACCAGTCGAAGTTGAGAAGTTGTGTTGTGTCGTTTTTTTTAATTTTTTTTTCCTGAACGAGATGAATGGTGGAGGGGAACCGCAAGTGCAAGTTGGAGATTTCTTTGAAGAAGAAGAAACAGTTATGGTGGCGGTTAAAGAGCGAGAGATCTGGCTTCAGAATAATAATGGCCACCACCAAGATCATGTCGAGGATGATCTTCTTGCTAGTGTAATGGACGATGCTTCTCTTTTTTATGCAGACGATGACTTCCCTTGTCTTCCAGATTTCTCATGCATGTCGTCTTCTTCTTCTTCTTCACCACCAGCATCAACCACAGTCAAAACCGTCACCTGCGTCTCCTCCGCCTCCAATGCGCCGTCGTCTAATTCCGCGGTTTCGTGGGCGAATCTCAAGTCAGATGCCGCAGAGCCTTCTCTCCCACCACCGCAGCCAGAGACGCAGCCGCTGGCTGCGGCGTTATCCTCCACTGCTTCTATGGAGATCTCGCAGCCACCGCCTGATCATCAAGGCGGCGTTGGCGGCAGTGACGGCGGAAATTGTCCGTACACGATGGACACATTTGAGAATATGGAACTCATGGAAAGTAACGAATTCTTCGATCCTTCATCAATCTTTGAAAATGAAGAGATTCTATTGGACGAATTGGCACAGCTAGACCCGACGGATCCGCCGGAAGAGGGACATGCAAATGGTGGAATGATGCTACAAGAGGAACGGCAACATCAACAACAACAACCACCGCCTCTGGCAGAGGAGACGGCTTCGACGGACGAAGAGATGAGCTCGGTGTTCTTGGAGTGGCTGAAGATGAACAAGGATAGCGTGTCGGCGAGTGACCTGAGGAACGTGAGGCTGAAGAAGGCGACAATAGAATGTGCAGCGAAGCGACTTGGTGGAGGAAAAGAAGGAATGAAGCAATTACTGAAGCTAATTCTGGAATGGGTTCAAACCAGTCATCTTCAGAAGAAACGGCGAACGGATTGTTATTATCATCATGTTAATAAAGATGACGATGATAATAATGATAATCTTATTTTCATGAATGATCAATTTCAGGATACCAGTTCAAACCCTACCTCTAATAATCTCAACCACCAACCTTCGTTTGGATCGGAATGGATCTCTCACCAGCCGCCTTACGGTGTTGATCCGGCGGCGGCTACGGCTGCTTTCGTGGCCGCCCCACCACCATTTCCGCAACCGGTGGTTGGGTATAACAACGACCACCACCTAGGAGACCAGTTTTCAAGTGAGTTTCAGGCGCTGGATTCTACTCATTCATGGCCTCATTCTCAGTTCACTGTTTACAACAACCACCCATTCCGGAACAATAATCTGAACCCTCCGCCACCGCCGCCGCCGGCATTCGGCACTTATGAGTACAATCAATACCAGTATCAGTACTATTTATATGGCGGCGGCCCGGATAGATTGGGTCCGTTGGCGACAAAAGAAGCGAGGAAAAAGAGAATGGCGAGGCAGAGACGGAATTCATCTCATCATCATCACAGGCATCACAATGTGCAGGAACAGCAAAACCAGCAGAATCAAACTAGTGATTATTGCACTGCTGCTACAGTTTCCCCATATGCAAATCCACCCAACTGGTTGTATTGGAAGCCGCCGCTCGCCATGTCCAACTGCGGGGCCGCTTCTGTCGTGCCAATGGCTCAGGCGGAGCCGCCATCGATGGGGAGAAACAGTGGGGATAGGAGTGCGGCCATGCAATCTTCCGAGCAGAATCACCAACAAAACCGGGTGTCATCAGATAAACGACAGGTATATACAGATTCATCAACACAATTTGGTAAAGCGATGCCCTTCATTGAATTTTTTATGCTGCTAAATTGGAAGATTGCATTGAATGAGTTGATATTATGTTTATAGGGATGGAAGTCTGAGAAGAACTTGAAGTTCCTTCTGCAGAAGGTGTTGAAGCAAAGCGACGTGGGTAACCTGGGAAGGATCGTGTTGCCAAAGGTGATTAATTATTCTTGTTTTTCTTTTTGAAAATTTAACTTGATTGATTAGTGGATGTAATTAAGGAACTAACGGAAGGAATTAATTAATGACTTGTTTGGATTGGATTGGATCTGCAGAAAGAAGCAGAAACCCATTTGCCAGAACTGGAGGAAAGAGATGGAATTTCAATAGCAATGGAAGACATTGGAACTTGTCGTGTTTGGAACATGCGCTATAGGTGTGTGTTTATGTATTCTCAGAGAAATTAAATTCCTTTTTGGGTGGTTGGTGTTAATTAGTGCTATCTTTGCAATAAATATCAAGGAACTGAGATTTTCTCTTGTTTAATTCTGTGGAGTATCAGATACTGGCCAAACAACAAAAGCAGGATGTATCTGCTTGAGAATACTGGTATGTGATGCTCCTAATTAACTTATTAGCTTCTCAAAGTTTTCATTTTTCAATATGCTTATATATATACACAATTCGCTAACAATTCTCAGGAGATTTTGTGAGAGCCAATGGACTTCAGGAAGGAGACTTCATAGTGATATATTCAGATGTCAAGTGTGGCAAATATGTACGTATAAGGGCCATATATATACATATATTGTTATTCCTTGCTTTAATTAATGATGCCTTTTTTCGATGAGATTAAGATTAAAAGTTAGTTATAATTTTATTTTTGGGAATTAAACAGATGATAAGAGGAGTGAAGGTAAGGCAAGCATCAGGGACAATGAAGAAAGCAGCAAAATCCCAGAAGGCTAATGGATGTGATCCATCTGCTTCACTTGATCACAAGAATGAGAGAAGGCAATAACGTTGGATAATGTCACAGATATATATATATATATATATATATATCATAGTAACATAAGAAGTGCAGTGTACAGGGGACACATTTGTGATCTTGTAATATGTTTGTTTTTATCTGGGGATTAATGGTCAAATATATTGTTGTAGGTACATGGTTTATTATATAAACTTTATTTTTGATATGCCAAATTGGGAATACATAGAATTATCTCTTTCAACCTTCAAGTGATGAGTTAACTCTGATATAGCAGTCTCAAATATATTCAAACTTAGATGTAGTTGCAAATATGGTTTTAAATTTTGCAATATTAATGGCAATTCTGTAACTGATCCGTCGCTAAATGGTCGATTTCCATCGCTAAAATGAAGGTTGCTAAATTTAGTGACAGAATCTTCCCTCACTAATTCAGTCGTTAAATTACAATATTATGCCTTACTTTTCGTTTTTCTATTGCTAATTCCGTGGCTAATTATATAATTATGCCTTACTTTTCCATCGCTAAATGTGTTATATTCCGTTGTTGAATGGGCAATTATGTGTATTTAGCATCGCGATATTTGACAATTCTATCGTTAGATCCATCATTAATTTTAGATATAAATTAGCTACGCATTTACAAAAATATTTTTATAAACAAATCATATTTAATTGCACAATTGACCCAAAAAGTAAATTTTATATAGTAATACCAAGTATGGGGAAAAGTGAAACATTATTATCAGACATTTAACTTGCTGGAACCTCCAAAAACCATCCTAAAGTCAAGATTTGTAAACATTAAATACGTATTGACAATTGAAGCACATCAAATGATAACTTGAACATCACCTATGATAAGTTAGACACTTTTGAGAATTTTTTATGGTTAACTTGTGTCAATTTTTTACTAATTGGATTAAGAATCCTTTTAGATTATATCTTACGTAGTTTGGTTTCATACTCAGCAGAACTCTGTTACTTAGCTGCGTTTGGAAACATGTTGGGGAGCCCGTTTTGGCTCCCCAAACCCATTTTCACGCAAGCTGAGACAAAATTCCTCTCACATAAAGTACCTCGGAATCTGTGTCCGTTTTTCCAACAGGTTTCCAAACGAAGCCATTATTGGTTGTGTTCAAAGTTGTCATTCAGAGTACTTCACTTGTCAATTCAGATTTATGAATTCATCAGAGTAAACTTTTAACAGGTAGCATTTGGTGTTTTTACTTTTACATATATTACATCATACCTCATGGACTCTACATTAGTTTCTTAATTTTGAGGAATTCTTTTGTAATATATTTTTTTTTATCTGTTTGTCATTTTCTCAAAAAATTTTGCTCCTGACGCAAAATTCCAACAAATTTCTATGTTATATTTACTATAGTATTAAAAAACACACGTAAATAAAAATACCCTTTTATATATTTATTACATATCACACCGAATCTAAGCATACCCTAAATCATTTTCAGTACTGGAAAAAGATATTTAAAAGATGTATTTATGAGGCTGAGAAAAACGGCGGCATTCTAGTCGCGCTTCCTTCCCTCCAGCTTACTTTCTAGCTGCTAGAGCTTTTGCCCATTTTGATAACAACAAAAGGCAGAAAATTTATGCTCAGAAGGAAGAATGTATTCTTCAGCTCTTAGTCTTCCGAATTCATATCCCATTTCGTCTTACCCCCCAAATTACTTTCAGGGTCGACCCTTTGCTCTAATCCCTTTTCAATTTCTTTCGCCAAATTCCTCTTTGATGTTCAAGAATCAGGCTCTGAGATTCACTCGCCCCAATATATCTAGAACCCACAAGCGTCGCTCTTCCTTTGTAGTTCTCGCAATACAGTCGAATATCTTTAAAGGTTAGATTTTGCTTCATTCAGGGTATGTTGGGATTGGACATCATATTTGAGCAGGGTTTAAAGCTAACAAGTTTTTTGATTGTAAGTTTGAATCTTGGAAAAGGAAGGATAAATTTTTTTTAGTTCTAATTGAATGAAATCGTCAATCTTATGGTTGCTTATGATTTTTGGGTTGATGAGATTTCAGTTCATTGATGAAATGGAATTGGAGATAAACTAGTTATTTGCATGGCTATTAGATTATATTTATTGGCAATTCAAGCCTGATCACTGTCCTTATTTTCTGGCATACCGGCTTTTCATTTCATGAGAGATAAACATGAATATGGGAATCAATCTAAACACCAAATAATTAAGAGTTGTTGCTTGCTGACAGTATCATGTGATTTGTTTAAAACTTGATTCATGGTATAGTTGTGTGTCATAAATTTGGAGATTTTAGTCTGAATAGTGCATATTTCTTCAACTTCCATGCTTCTTCAGGAAAGCTAACCTTTTATTTTGACTCCCACCGCCATTGTGATTGTGTTTAATAGCTCTACAAACGGCATGGAAAGTTGGTACGGACGGAATTGAGGCGGGTACTAGCCTGGTTCCTGTAAGTTTGAATAGCCCCTTCATCATGGCAATCCTTGGGTCAAGTCCTCTTATTGAATACTTTGTTCTGTTTTAGTATTCATTCATTTTATTTTTCTTCTCTTGCTCATGTCTGGCACTAGGATTCTATACCAAGACCGGTAGCACGGTTTTCTGTAACTTTTGTGGCATTGAGCGTCGGACTTTTTGTTCTGAAGTCTGTCCTCTCTACAGCATTCTTTATACTGGTAAGTCATCCTCTTTCTTTGTTCACAGAAATTTAAGTTTTGATATTCTTTGTACTGGTAAGTTCTTAAGGCAGGATAAGAATGCCAGGAATCTCAAATGAATATATCCATTGTTCCTGTCTTACCTGCTATTCTAAAATGGTCTTCAGTATTATTTTGGTCGCCATTGAATTGCCATATTTGACTTCATAGAAACAAATGATTTGCATGATGTCAGGCCACTATGGGACTTGCATATTTCGCATTCCTAGCTTTTAATAAAGATCAAAGTCGAACTGGAGGTGGAGACACTTCTTCCTCCTCCACCGCCCCGATGGAGGATCCAGTGGAAGAAGCCAGAAAAATAATGGAAAAGTACAAGTAGTGTCACCAGAGCAAGTCATTCTGAGCCATTTTTCTTCAGTCTAGAATTGTCCACTGTAATGTTGTATGTATGTGATGATAGCATTGAGATATACCTCAGTTTCTTATGAATATAACATTTTAAAATTTCACACACACGCGCTCGTGCACTACACAGAATGAGTGTGTGGCCATGCTCATTATGAAATCTTACATATATTGTGCTCTTTTTCCTTTTCGTCCTTTGTCCATGAGACATTGAGAGATCTAAATCCATGATGATTGAGAAGAGATGAAGACTTAATTCGAGTACAATCATCTTCAGCCATGCAAATCATGACATTTTCAGCTGTTTAGATCCATTTCAGGGGGAAAATGACTCTTGGTTATCAAATTTTGTAATGTTCCACTTGAACCTGTTTGACACGGGATTTACCTGTAAATTAAGGATTTTGACAATCAAAACCCTAAATAAAATTGTCTCTAGATCTTTAACTCTATAAAAGACTTCATAAAAGTTAATTGAATTTTTATAACCTAACTGTATTTTATTCCGCTTACTCAACACACGTTAATACTTGCCAAAGAAAACTAAATCAACTTCAAATAACTAAATACAACTTATCCTTAAATAAGAAAATTTTCTAAATTTTAACTCTAATATAACTCAATATTTAAAAAATGTCATAACATAATGCCATCACTTAAATTAATGCTCTACTCAACAAATGTCATAACATTAATCTTAAATAATATCCTTAAGATCCCTCCTTTACAAGACAGCTTAGCCAAAATTTGTGCTTGCTCTCTTTTTCTTATTCATGTGAGAGCAGAGTTGGAGGCTTTACAATTTTTTTGCATTTGCTTATCCTGCAGGTTGTTTCACTCATAATTGTAGCTGCACATCTTTATTGTGTAATATATATGCTGACATTAAATAATAGAAGTCTCTTCAAACTTCACTTGGACTTTGTATAAAAAGCTTTCTTAGTCATTTTTTTGCTATCAAACTTATCATAACAATTTTTTATTCCTTCGGAACTTTGCCCGTGGTATTATGCCAATCTATATTTATAAGCACTCAACAAGTTATTTCATTAGGTTATGTAATTTTTAATGGTCAACTGTGTCATCAGACAGCGCGTGCGTGCGTTCGTTCGTTACAACCATGAGCTGTTCTACTTATTTAGTATCGTCTGACCTTACATACTTTCAGGTCAAAAAAAAAAAAAAGACCTTACACACTTGAGGAGCCTCTAAGGAAAGTAACGTAAGAAAATGTTACACATCAGATTTATTCTCTCCCGCTCTGTGCTCGAACATAAAGGCGGCTATGGATCAAATGATATGATGGATTCCAAAATTCTATTCGTCGATGTCAATGATGCAGCGTAGTCCCTCTCCCCTTATCATCAACTCGAACGCCTTGTTAATCTCGGAGAATGGAACTGTGTGTGTTATAAACTTGTCCAATTCCAACTTCTGCAACCAAAAAGAAAAGAAAAAGAGCAAGGAATCCCTGTTTGCGTCAATTTCACTCGTTATATTACAGAATGAGACCTAATGATTACAACAGAATGAAAAACCATAGTTCACCTTATTCATGTACATGTCAACAATAGATGGGAGGTCAGTCCTGGGCTTGTAGTTCCCAAAGAAAGTCCCTCTTAGTGTTCTTTCGTTTAGCACATTGATTGGTTTGGTCATGAACACGGCATCCTTGGTGGGCACTCCTACAAGCACTGCAACTCCCCAGCCCTAACATGGTTTCCCGACAAAATTATTAGCCATATTGCAGAATTCCTATCCTCAACATGCACTTGTTCTTCAAACATCGGGGATGAAATAAATCACTATGAGACCCACTATGCAAAAAATGACAACATGTTCATTTCTTAGGGTTTCATAGTATCATTAATGTCAGTTATTGGTCCTTAACCACCAATTTTCCATATTTTCTTCTATCATATGCGGTATGGTTATCTGATTAAAAAGGTGGCTTACATCATGAACACATTCAAAAGCAGAGATCATGGCGTTGATGTTTCCAGTGCACTCCAGACTACGGTCCACTCCACCGTTTGTCATCTCTGCAATAACCTGTGATTATAACCATAGCTTTATGAAGCCCTAAAGAACCAGGTGAAGTCAACAGTAAGTAAGTACATATTTGATGGAGAATTAACGTACTTCTTGAACTGGTTTATCATAATCCTTTGGATTTATAAACTCAGTCACTCCAAATTTCTTGGCTACAACATCAAAGAAAAACAAAACGAACAGTCAGATTCTGGCTTCTGCAATTCTCAGTTTATTGTTTAAGAGGGGAGATAAGTGAAGTCATAGGAACAAAAAAGACCTGCTTCAAATCTACCAGGGTTCAAGTCAATCCCAATGATCCTAGATGCCCCAGCAATTCTTGCCCCCTCTGCAGCCTGATATTTTAGAATCTAGTTATAATTATGATATTTTGATTGAAGAATTTGATAATAAACATTGAAAATTTATACCCATGTTATATTTAGAGAAACATTAGATGTCAACTTACAGCAAGGCCGACAGTTCCAAGACCGAAGACTGCGACAGTGGAACCTTTCTTTGGTTTTGCCACATTCAGAGTTGCTCCCAATCCTGAAATCTCTCAAGAATATTGTTCCACACAAATCAGTCAACGAGAAATTGAATCTATAGCTGAAATCTATACATCTATACATAACCTAAGGGTAAATCAACAACTCAATTTGTAAATTATAAGATTGTTTTAGTTTTGTCAAATGATCTGGAGATAAGCTAAAAGGTTTAAACAAGAGTGGGACTCAACCAGTTGAAATGCCGCAGCTGAGTACGCAGACTTTATCCATAGGTGCCAGAGGGTTGATCTTTGCAAGGCAGCCAGAGTGAACCACAGTGTATTCACTGAAAGTGGAAGTGCCCAGAAAGTGGTTGATAGGGTTGCCATTAATGGAGAACCTGCTTTTTCCATCACTGAGCATCACTCCTCTGCTTGTATCTATTCTCAGAAGGTCACACATGTTGCTCTCCTCAGACTTGCAATGTGCGCATTCTCCACATTCCCCAGTAAATACCGGAAGCACATGATCCCCTGCTTGCAAGTCTGTCACTCCTTCTCCAACACTCTCCACAATTCTGTTCATTATTCAAATTAATTCACACAATTGACATGCTAATATAAGAGTTAGGGTGTTAACTATACGCGATTCAAAGATGCTATATAAGTATAACACAGTTAAAGAAGCTATCTTTGTTGGAACTGACGAGTTACACTCTGTTAATGAAACAATACGGAGCTTTAGCAGTTAATAAATCATCTGCACATGATTCGCAATATGGCGAAGTCATGTCCAATTTATCTTTCATTGTTGAAATAGCTCCGTTTGATGACATAAAAACACGTCTTACCCAGCCGCCTCGTGCCCAAAAATTCTGGGGAAAATAGGAGTTTGCCCCTGAAATACGGAAATAAAAATGAGAGATCAAGCTTTGCGAATTGGAGAGCAAACATAGTAATATTCCGCATGTGATTTGGAATAAAAAAATGGAAGAGAATTGAGTTACACAGACAAACCTTGGCCTCCCAGAAGTAGAGATCAGTGTGACAGAGAGACGTATATTTGACCTTGATCCTCACTTCCATGGCCTGTGGTGGAGCTACCTCCACTCGTTCCATCACCAATGGTTTCCCTGCTTCCCATGCTACCGCAGCTGCTTTTCCATACATTTTATTCCATAAATTTTGCATTCATTCATGTATTTCTTGTGCTGGATTTACTTTGTTTTTAGCTGGACTTCACATAAACTGAATCTCATGTTTATTCTGCTTTATTTAACATTAAAAATTTAAAACTACTTCAAATAATATCTACCTAATTTTTTTAAAAAAAATTGTGTTAGGAAGATTTGAATCCGTAGCCATTATCATTGCCGGTACCTTCGCGTTTATCACCACCCAGGTTAATATTATGGGTAAAATACATGTAACTTTATCATAAAAAAATATGATAACGTTTATCCAAAAATTATGTGAAGTAGAAAGGACTAAAAGAAAGACAAAATCCATACAAAAAAGATGAAATAAGCTATTGGTTGTTTAGTGGCGCCAAGGACAGTGACTGCATAATATCACAAAGAAATGATCTGGAATGGTTTCGAAAGATTTTGCTCCTTTCACTGATCCAGCAGTCTATATTTAGATGTAGATCTCAAAAGGCTTGAGAGCATGAAATCCAAATTCTAATACTAGCGTGATTCTGTGATAGAGACTCGTATAGAGTTCATTTTTCGTTACGGAAAACAATGCATAATTCGAAAGAGGATTCAGCAACGTTTCAGTCCAAATAAATACCTATTTCGTTCTATTTGTGGCTCCGTAGGTAAAACTGAAAATCTAGAAGGGAAAAGAACGGAACCGACGAATCCAACCTAATTTTGCTGTGGAACAGAACTTTCCTCTCCAGGTAGAATTCCACTTTCCCTATGAAACTAAGCGGAGATTGAATAGAAAAGAATTGTTACAGTGTCCAGCACCATCTGGTTGTGCGGTTTTCCGACGAAAGATTCTTAAACCATGACTCCAATACATTCAAAAAAGGAAAAAAAATAAAAAGAAACTACGGAAATGGATCCCCACCATACCTTTGCATGGAATCGTCAGACCAACAGCAGTAGACATTGTGGTGAAATCTGCAGATGAAGAATGCGAAGAGGAATTAGGAAAAAATCTGCTCGAGATACAGACACTGCTCCTGATCGTCCGGACACAGCTTCGTAGCCTCTGAGCATGACGCATCTGGCTAATATACATATGGAAAGGGCAATCGATGTAATTTCCTCTCCCCTGTTGCTGTCAGAACAGTAGATTGTAATACAGGAACAGCCAAATCAGAGTGTCTTTATTGAATGTCTGCGTCCTTCCTGGGTCTAAATTAAATGAATGAAACGCCCCAAGATTCCCAATGCCAGGGATGGAATCACTGCCAATAATAAAATTGGCAGTGAAATCAAAATCCCAATAACCAACTTGATCCTTTTTTAGATGTTTGCTTCTGTTGAAAGCAACATTGACCAAGATGCTTGAGGATGTCAAATGTGGTTATATCCTCTCATGTGAATTTGATATTAGTTCGTGGTTTAAAAAAATCAAATATACATTTAACAATTTTTTTAATAAAATAAGATAATATTTTTCACGTATTTCTTTTATAAATAGTAAAAACACTTCCTCGTTACGTTCATAAACGAACCATTAATTTATTACTATATTTGATTAATCAACTTTGTTTTTTTTCCTAAAAGCATATACATATTCATCTATTTGAGGTTGAGTACGGAATGTGGACACGCTTAATAGGGCTTAAACTATTGATTTAAACAAGGTATAAATACTATGAATTTGGTTGTTTCATTAAACCATGGCCTATGTCTTGGCCAAAAAATCCATGGTCCATTGGGATTCCCATATGCATATTCTTTTTACTAATCAACACACATTCGTTTCTTTATTCACAGGATAATAAAGGCATTCATGCATGAATGGCAAAGTATTCATATACTATTCATGTTTAAGATATTATCGAGCATTTAATACGAATACCTCTCTTAATGGTAATTTAAATTTTAATATGTTATGTTATGAATGTCCGTTAAACCCTATCCTATATGTTATCAATACCTGTAATTTTTTTTTTGATACAAATCAATACCTGTAATTTTGAGAACGCAGGGCAACAGACAAATTTGGACTGCGTGCAATTTCTGCGGTCAAAATCTACGGGAACGAGTGCATGGGGTCGGCTTAAAACATGCGGTAAAGAAGGACGAATCCAATTTGATATTTTTGTGCTGTTTCAGAAGCCATTTTCTCCGACAAGCACGCTTGTCAAAATAAAAATCATTTTGAAATCTGTAAAAATCATTTTGAAATTCGTAAAACCATCTTGAAATCTACAAAATGCCTCAAAATCTGTAAACTCCATTCTCCTAATGGTGTTCCCAAACACATATTTTATTGTATTAGTTGTTAGTTTCCATTAATGGTACTCAATTCTGAAAAAAAAAAGCTCTTTTTGTCTTCAACAGGTTATTTCCCTTGACGATTTGATTAAAAAAATATCAGCCCATACTCTTGCCCTATTTATAGGGACGAAAAAATGTTTTATTTAAATAAGTGATTTAATAGAATTTTCTGTGTGAATATATAATTTCACTATTCATTTATTATGTGTTAACTTTCCACTCGTATTATATTAAATATTAAATAAGGATAAAGTTCAAAAGTTAATTAATTTTAAAGTAGACTTAATGTGATTTAAAATTTTCTTTACTTTATAGAAAACATGTTAAAAATAATTCATAAATAAGGCTTTGATTGAAAGTATGATGGCCAATATAAAAATGACTTTTTTTTTCTTGGCCCAACAAGACTAACAGAAGCAGCACCACTAATTAATGCCTTTTAACAATTATCAAATGGGTTTGAAGAAGTAATCTTTCGTAATATAACGAATCAAAGATTGAATCTATATTTAATGTTTAAAAGTGACGATGGAATATACATGTGCCTAATAGAATGCTTTCCAATAAGTTCTTTTTGGCACCTAAAATGGTCTATAGAATAATACAACGCCATGAAGATTTCTTTTCTAATTGAGTATAAATATTTTATTACAGACAATCATGTTTGAGACTGTTAAATATTTAAATGTGGACATTTCTTACAATCTGGTATTGGACCTTAATTTACTATGAGATAAAAGTGTAAATATACCATAAAAGTTTTCGTTCAAGAACAATGTTACCATTAAGGTTTTTTAAGAGTAATGTTGTTTCGAAAATTTTAATATGAAATAATGTTACCCTTAACATTAAAAAATTAACGTTAATCATTAAAAAAATTGATGTTGACAATTCATTAGAGGTTGATATTACTCTATTTTTAAATTTTCAAGTTAACATTTCTATTCAAAAAAATTTTAGAACTACATTGCTCTTGAGAAAAAATTGGAGCAAATTTATATATTAATCTTGGACTATATTGTAAGGGATTAATGTGACGCAATCACAAAACTCTAAAATAATTTATAATAGTAAAAGGATCCACACCATCACAATAGGACTATTTGCCTATTTGGTCCCACTGCTATGATTTCGTTTTTATGAAAAAAATTATGCGTTTTCTTTTTGGGCCATCTAATCACTATTGTTTTAAAAATATACTCCCTCCTATGAGTTTTTTTTTAATAAGATCCCTCCTATGTTTTTACGGGTGGTGAATAATTAAATCGTGTAACGTAAATATCATGTAAATAATTTATCAAAAAAATATCATGTAAATAAAAAATATGCCTAAATTAATGAAATTTAATAAAAATGTAAAAAAATTAAATAATTTTAATAAAAAATGTTTAAATGGTAGAGTAAAAAAAGTAAATATTTTAGTAAAAAATATGTTTAAATTAATAAATTCAGTAAAAATTATCTTTTTTCCTTGGAGTCGAATTGTGCCTTTTCAAAATTGATATCGCTAATACGTGTAAAATTGAAAAAAATGCTAATAACTATTTAAACACGTAGTTGGAATCTCTTATAAATAAAAATAAGCAATCTCTTAAGAAATTTTCGTATAAAAATGACAAGATGGAGCATGTTTTAGAAAGACCAAAATAATCTTGTCTTCAGAATGTGTCGACTACTGTTAGGGTTTGTTTGAATATCATTTTTAAAATAACTTTTACAGATTTTGAGGTAAAATCTAGATTTTGGAAAATAACTTTTACAGATTCCGACGTAAAACCTAAGTTTTGAAAAGTGATTTATGTTTGGAAGTTATTAGCTTTTACGGATACCGAGGCAAAAAGTACGTAGGAAAGAGGAGAGAGAAAGAAAGAAAAAAGTAGAAAAGAGAAAAGAGAAAGAAGGAAAAAAGTAGAAAAGAGAAGAGGAAAGAAGAAAAGTATAAAAGAAAACATCTTTATTACAAACCGATATTTTGTAATTAAAATATACTTTCGAACATTTTTTTGTACTGAATTAAAATCTAGATTTCAGTCCATTGCCTGTAGATGGACAATAGACCTTTTTCTTTGTGCCGCCACATATACATAATAGATTTAGTTCAATCAATCATATCAGTTTCTACATGTTTACTTTTCTTATCAATTAATAAGTAATTTTTAATATATTTCATATAAGTTAAAAAATTTTCAAATCATATTAACTATACTTTAAAATTTAATAACTCATTATTGTTATCTCTATTTAATGTCTTCTATAACATATAAGAATAAAATCAACATGTAATAAATGAAGAAGCGTAAAATTATATATTGATATAAAAAAATTAATGAGATAACTTATGAAGAGATCAAATAAAACCTTCTAATCTCCACTTCATAAATTGGACCGGATTGATATATTTCAATTGTTTTAGCCTCATTTTACACTTAAAATTTAGAAGAATTCAGTTCTGAAAAATTGCACTATCGCTCATAATTTTTCTTCTTTGAATGAACTCATAATTTTTTCTTGAACAAACATAATAAACACGCAATACCAGCCCTACCAGTCATCCGTCATGTCAAGTTTAGACATCCTAACTCATGACAACAAACATAAGAAGCATGCAATACCAGCCCTTCCTATTTGAAGTTTTTTTTATAAAAAAAGTGACTTTACACATATCCAAGATAAATGTGAAAGGAATTTCACCAATATTTACATGAAAATGCTTTTTTAATTAATTCTGGATGTTTGCTAAACCCCAATTTTTTAAATACAATGAAAAGGCAACAGCCAAGGAAAAAAACTAATAAATAAATAAAGATCTAAGGGCTATATGCCCATTATACAAATCTCACTCGTAAGGTTCCTGCGTTCTAGTGG
>JANTPZ010005568.1:0-13780 GCA_025593235.1 Vachellia pachyceras
TCTGGTTGGTTATTACTCCTTATTAGGATTAGCCAAGATTCTTAATTCCCTAATCTCAAACTTCTCTCTCAAGCTCACCTCCTACGCCTATTTCCACCTCAATCCATGGATTCATTTTCCTTTATCCCATTCATCAACCAGTTTCATCTCTGTCTTGAGTGTCTTCCCACTGTTTCAAGAGAGTCCTCTTTCCGACGCCAAGGAGCTCCAACCTGTTGCTCAATCCCCCCCTCGGTAAAGAAGAGAATAACACACACACACACACACACACACAGAGTTGTCTGGTTTTGATCTGAGATCGGAAGGTTTGCTGTTCGGCTTCAATCCCTGGTTCTTCTTTGGTCTTTTGTGCATTGTGCATCTACCACCCTGCTCGTGCTTTTTGCTTATTTCTTATTTCTTCTCATTCATTAGTTTGCGGAGAGCGATTCCACGTCCAACCTTTTGCACTCTCTTTTGTAGTTTTTGCGAACAAGTGGGTGTGACAATGCAAAATCCAACTGTCAAAACATAAAAGAACAGGGTAGGTACAGCTTCAAATTACCTCACACTTGTATTTAATAATATACTTGTCTTCAGATCTTGTAGCCTTGCAAAAATTCACTCTCGCCATGTGTGTGTGTGTGGCACGTTTATTTTTTTATTATTCAAGGAGTATTGATTCTTTTAAATTTGTCGGCAACTTAATTGGCTCCAATAGTTTCTTTAATCAAAATATGTAGTTAATCGCCATTATTATTACCCCCCTCCTTAAAATGTTTGATTTGGTTTCAAATTTAAACCCTTAATTAATTTATCTGTTAGTCTTATAACTTTGTTATTAAATTATCTCTGTTGATTGCACAAAAACCTTTCATCTAGCCGTGTAAAAAATAGTATTTTAAATAATAATAAATGCTAATTAACTATCCTCATCAGCAGCATCACTGCGGATCTTCAATCATCGTTGCGTAATTATGACGCCATTGCTAATTTTATATGCAAACGCTGGTGATTGTGGAATGTTACTTTTTCTTCTTTTTCATCATTATTTTTCCTTTAGAAACAAAAGGGAAAATGACCTAAAGACCTCTCTGTTTTTAATACACCCAGTTTATGACCACACGACCGTATTAATGTTGTGTTGAAGCATAATACTTCATTGCCGTTGACCATGTACTGGACAAAGGGATTGCAGTGGAGCCGTAATCTGGTGATATATGCCAGATCCTATTGTTTACGGGTGCCAGCCATCGTCCTCATGGAAGTGCCTTTTTGTGATGTTTAAGACCGCAGAGACATGATCATCTGCAAAATCTTTCATAACAAAAGAAAGTCACACGCAGGCGTTTTTCGCTCTCTTCACTTTATGTTTTTCTTTATTTTTCTTTTTTTTATCAAGATTCTTGCGTCGCGCACGAGTGTCTGCTGTTTTGTTAAAGTGCGCAGGAATGTTCTATTCCCATCTCTCGTGTCCAGTTGCATGAGGCCACAGTGGACTCCAAGAGCATTTCTATGCGGAAGTGGCTGTTGTTTACCACTAATCTTTTTCCCCTTTTGGTCACCAACGACTATTTGCTCAGTTGCTGAATATATTAGTGCAATTGGTAGACTCTGAAAATGATCAGATATGGGTATAGACGCTCAAGCTTATCGCTTTATTGCTCAAAACATTTGATGGGCTTCTCTGTGTAGCTCAAAACTCGAGTAGTAAGGAAAAAGTTTCCCTTTTCCACTATGGCATTTTCAAGGAGACATTTTCGGTGTAAAATGTCTCCTTTCAGCTATGATGCCCTGATTCTTTGGCCCTTCTATATTCTTCTTTTTCTCTCCCGCATTTCCTAATCGACTGGACACGGCGCGTTCAATATCTTACCTTTCGGTCCAAGATCCAGAGAGAAAGTAGATTCTGCATTGGCACCATAATTTAACTGGTGCTTTAATCCTAAGCGTTGGCTCAATTGCATTCGCCACGTGAATGATTGACACCCACGACATAAAAAAAAATAGAAATGGTCACTATAGTCATATTATATTATGACATGTCTGTGCGACAGTACAATTATGTTGTCCTCTCAGCTGATAATCTATACCGTGCTCTAGTGCAGCAATTTTGTCCACTAAAGCTGTGTTAAAACCTTGGATCAAAAGAAGCAAGTGAAAAAGTAACATTTGCATCAAGATCCCTTGCATAGTCTGGTTCTCGGTTTCTTCTCCGCATACGTGGATACTGTTGTGATGTGAACTCTTTTATCAGGAGTAAAACAACTGCAAAGCAGGTAGCAACACTTGTTCTAAATAGGAACTGCTGGGTTTGGGTAAGCTATGATATTTGAACCCCCCAGTGCTTCAGTACGGAATCATAGTTGTTGCTAATCAGACAAGAATTCCCGACTTGTTGCAGGTGAGTTCGGGCAACTTGTTGGCCGCAGAAATTGAACTTCAAATGGCTACAGTTTGCTGGCCATATTTTGATCCTGAGTATGAGAACTTCAGCTACAGAATCAATCCTCCAAGGTTTGCTGTAACTTGCTTTGATATGCTTTTTTTTTTTACTATGAGCTGCAGATTTAAAGGGGGAAATTTACCTAGAGATCCCAAGCAACAAAATTAACCACAAAATGGTTTAAAGATTCACAAAATTACTATAAGGTCCTAGCAGTAGCTGTTGAAGTTGTCATTAACAACCTTACTAGCCTTCATTAACAACCTCAGCAGCTACTCATAGGACTTTATGGTAATTTTATGAATCATTGGAACCATTTTGTGGTTAATTCTTTTGCTTGGAACCTTTGGGTTATTTTCCCATCTAAAAGCCTCTTCGAGATGAAGTTTTAAAGGAAAAGGGCCTAAAATCTTAAAGTAATCTTCACCGTCAAAATTTATGAATATTTAAATATATTTAACAGTTTTAGTTAACTTTAGTTCAATTTAAACCCTGCACCCTAAACCTTAAGTCCATAGTTATGAGGAAGTGGTCATCCACTGATTCACTCAAGTTTTAAGGAGTCTGAGATTCAGAGATTGAGTACCTTGATAAGGACTTTTAGATTTATATTGGGAATTTCGAAAACCCAAATAGAAGTAACTTGTTGATGGTAAAATCTGTTTACACTTCGCAGGGTCTCTGTGGATAATGCTAGTTGCCATGATTGTACACTGATCAAGGTATAATTTCTCTAAATAAGTTATGAATTTTCATGGCACCATTGTCAGTCATGATCTGGCTGCCGAACCTTTCAGTAACCATAACATTATTTTCAAAAGTCCCTTGAACACTAAAACACCCCCCCAAAAAAAAAAAAATATCGAACTTAATTCGATCTTACATGAAAAATGAGATTTTACTCACCCTCAGTGAATTCTGTAACCTGAGGAAAAGCTTTGGCCAAATTTAATGTGATTTAAGAATCCTTATTGCGCAGCTGTTTTTGCACAAACTGCTACCAGGCTATCTTTCTTTCTCTATGAATAAGGTTCATGTGAACAAGTAGGTCTATGCTTATCAAACAATAAAAAATAAAAAGTAGGTCCCAATTCTTACTAAGCAGCTTATAACACTCCTCTCTTCTGGCTGTAGACCAGGCCCACTCTCACTGGGGCCATCATAGGTAAAGATTTTAGTCAACAGCACCTTATATGTACATAAACCCTGTTGAATCCTCATCTTGCCGAGGCTATACATATTTTATATTCCTTGTACCTAGTCATTAATGGATTGTTATTTCAAAAAATTTACAGATTGATAGTGCTAACAAACCTGGAATTCTGCTGGAACTGGTGCAAATCCTGACAGACCTTGACTTCATAGTCACCAAGGCTTACATATCTTCAGACGGTGGTTGGTTTATGGATGGTACGTTTCTAACCAAGATGAAGCTTAGTGATGCTTTGACAACTAATACACGGATATATTGTACCCATTCATCTTATAATCCGTATTAAACTGTAATTATCATCCATGACATTGGTTGTTATCAGCATTCTCTCCATCACTTTTATTCGCTGCTCACTGGACATAAATTGTACTTTCACTTACTTTTACTTGGTAATTGTCATCAAGACAAATGCATAAATTTACAGCCAAGCCAATTCCTATATCTACTCTCTCTCTCTCTCAAGCGCACATGCATGCATCCACATACGTACGCACAAACTCTCCCATACTCTCACTCGCATAAATATCCAGCCATGTGCATGTCCATGTGTGCCTGAGCATCCCCGAGTGCTTAAGATGTTCATTTAATGGAATGAACAGTTTTTCATGTGACGGATCAGCAAGGAAAGAAGATAACTGACATAAAAACCATTGACTTCATAGAAAAGGTATAATTATTTCTCCTCTATCTCTGATGTTTTCTTTCACTGGAATCTGATATCATAACAGCCAAGTAAAAATTTTCCGTGTTTGAAAATAAAATGATGAAATGATAGAAAGTTTTCTCCTTTTGTTAGACAGAAGGGTACGTATTGAGCTAAAACTGTACATATCAATACTTAGAGCTAATGAACTGCCTTTTCTTTTCCCCATCATCAATAGACCCTAGGACCCAAGGGCCAGAGCACAGAAGGGGCAAAGAGTTGGCCTGCCAAACGGGTTGGGGTGCACTCCATTGGTGATCACACAGCTATTGAGCTCATAGGCAGAGACCGGCCAGGTCTCTTGTCTGAGATCTCTGCTGTCCTTGCCAATCTCCAATTTAATGTGATTGCGGCTGAAGTTTGGACTCATAACAGACGTATAGCATGTGTTCTTTATGTCAATGATGCTACCACCGGAGCAGTTGATGACCCAAATAGGTTATCGCTTATGGAGGAGCAGCTCAAACACATTTTACGTGGATGTGAGGATAATGAGAAAGTGGCTCACACCAGTTTCTCTATGGGTTTCACCCATATGGATAGGAGACTCCACCAAATGTTGTTTGCCGACCGGGACTATGAATGTACTGGGGTAACAGCTGAGATGGATTATCCTCCTTGTTTTAGGCCTAAAATAGAAATAGAACGTTGTGAGGAAAAGGGGTATTCGGTGGTTAGTGTGAGGTGTAAAGATCGGGCAAAACTGATGTTTGACATTGTCTGCACCCTTACTGACATGCAATATGTTGTTTTTCATGCCACAATCTCTTCGGATGGCCCTTACGCATCCCAGGTATTTCACAACATCAATTGTGAAGCATCATTTAGGTGTCGAGAGAATTTTTTTATGTTTGCTCCCTGAAGTCTGAACTGTGTGTGTACATTAGGAGTACTTCATTCGGCACATGGATGGATGTACGCTTGATACTGAAGCAGAGAAAGAAAGGGTCATTAAATGCATTGAAGCTGCTATTCAAAGAAGAGTAAGCGAGGTATTGTGTTTAAAATTGATTTCTATGCTCTTCTGTGATCCTTTCAAAAAAAGAAGTCGAGGATGAAACGAGCTCTTGAGTAAGTCTCACCGTGCTTTATCGAGGAACTTGGCTTTCTTATGCATTCGCTAATGATAAGTAATTTCCTAAACTATCTACGCTACTGATTTCTGACTCTGTTATCCCCTTGGCATGAATGTCCCCCTCCCCCGGCCCCCAGTCCCTAGATTTTCTTTTGACTACATCTGTTTTTTTTTCCAGCCCATTTTCTTTTCCTATCTCTTCCTTAGGGATGTTTTCTTGTCTTCTAATTACAGCAGAAAACTTTCTGAGTTTAACCGAGTTAATGCATTTTGGATCTGCAGCTATCTACTTGTATTGTTGCAATGGTACGGCAGATACATGGGGCTAGGTTCCACTCAGATTGTATCTGACCATCATATCCACTAATCAGTGGCAGTGGTCTTTTGCCTTCAATAGAGCTTAAGAATCTATATACTCCATGTAATATCATCCACATCCCTATAATCTTGAAAAAAAAAATGCAGAGCGAAGGAAAGCTTCTTCTGTAATTTGCAAGTGATAAATTGATCAGTTGATTATCATTCGTATCGTACACTGGCTCAGTAGATTAAATTAAGTCTACTCCATTTCATTCTTGAGAAACGCAAAAGATTTTAGCATGGATTCTATTATTTATGGACGCAGGGTGTGAGCCTTGAGCTGTGTGCAAAGGATAGAGTTGGGTTGCTATCTGAAGTAACTAGGATTCTCCGAGAGAATGGCCTTACAGTTTGTAGGGCAGCTGTATCCACCATTGGAGAGCAAGCCCTGAATGTGTTCTACGTGAGAGATGCTTCTGGAAATCCTGTGGACATGAAGATTGCTGAAGCACTTCGCAAAGAGATTGGGCAGAACATGATGGTGAAGGTGAAGAGAGTACCGACCAGTGCCAAGGCGCCTGAGGCCCGAGGCTGGGCCAAAACGGGTTTCTTCTTTGGGAACTTGCTGGAAAGGTTCTTGTCTTGAACAATCCTGCGCCCTATTCTTGGGAAGAAGGCACATCACTATGTACGTAAGAATAAAGCTGATGTGTTGCCCCTTGCCACTTTCTATCAGACCTATCCTCTGTAACTTAAAAACAGCCCTCCAAACCTTGTCCACCTTTCGTTTATATATTCCTGTTTCTTCGTCTGCATGTTTCATTGCCCCTTTTTTAACTTCTGATGCATCAACGAAGTGGTGGTCAAGAAAATTAACAGGCACAGAAGTTAAACCGCCTGATGAATGCTGGTTTCTTGCCTTGCCACCACGCATGTTTATAGTAGGTGGCATTATATATCATCAACAACGACATGAAACAAGATGAACAAACACCGTCCGGCATTAAAAGAAACAGGAGAATTATGAAAAGAAGCGTGGTTAGAAACTTAGGAAGAAGCTCCTTGACTTGTGGGATTTTTGCAAACGACAGCTATAAAGAGAAGAAAATTGTAGAATACAAGACAAAATGTATAAGCAACAGAGTTAGAATATATTACTTGTTTTAGCTTTAATGATTGTTATACGTTAATGGAACATGTTTGAGGTCACAACTGGGAAATGCTGGATTGAAACGCAATACAAGACAGTTATTGGGTGGAATTATCGAATCAACGAGGATATCGATGTCCACTCTAACCTGTTTGAAACATTAAAGTGATGAGCTCTTCTAACCCATCAAATCTTAACGATCCAGATTTAATTTTGGAGAGTTCAAATCTAATTTTTTTTAAAATTAACAATTTTTTAATAAAAATTTATTATTTAAAAATATAATAATTAATAGATTAATTTTATTTTAGATTTTATGTAAGTTAAAATAAGTTTTTCATAAAAATAAAAAAATCAAATCTAGACCATCCAAATTAGATATGAAAGTCTAATAAGTTCAAGGAACTACTCATTTTCAATAAATACTAGCCAATTCTTCCCTCTAGTTTGACATGGGTTTTTGGCCTTGTCAACATCTTGGCTTTTAGTTTGAGGTCACAAAGGACCTTCGAGAGTTACTCTGTTAATGAAAACCATGGCTCTTTCAAGAAAATATCTTTTTTTTTTCCGTTGTAAATCTCTTACGAAGCTTGGTTGGAAACTTGTAACTCGTAGGGATGACCTTGGGTGAAGGTGGTGCGTGATAAATATAAATGTGGTGATGACATCCTCCCTTCAATAGAAGCAAAAAAGTCCAAGCCTAATGTTTGGTCAGGTATTAAGAAAATGTGGGTTAAGGTGAATGATGAGATTGAAGTTAATCCAAATACGCAGGAGGCAAGATGGAAGTGGGAGAGGAATGGGTATTTTACAGTTAAATCTACCTATACCATGCTTTCAGGGACTCCAGAGGAACAAGGAAGAGAATGGGAACGGTTGTGGAAGATTAAAGCTCCACAAAGATGCAAAACTTTGTTATGGTTAGCTGCTCGTAAGTGCCTACTTACAAATGTGAATCGTCACAGACGTGGCCTGACGAATGATGAGAATTGTCCTTTTTGTGGGTTGGGGGAGGAAGATCTATTGCATGTGTTTTGTGACTGCTCCCATTCGAAATCACTATGGAGGGAGGTAGTGCCACCTAGGAGATGCCATGTGTTCTGCAATATGGATTTTTCAGAATGGCTTTGGCCAGATATTTAAAGGCGGGACAAATGAGGGATCAGATTGGGCATCCTAATTCACGATTCTCTGTTGGTGGATATGGCGACAAGAAACTTGTTTGTCTCTGAGAAGAATGAATTAGTAACGGGAATATCCATGCTAGCTCTCAAGTAATGATGGCAAGTTTGAATGCAGTTAGGGACCGGTTAGCAGGAACGAGAATTCAAGGGACAAGTTGGTCTACAAGGTTTTGATGTATGGAAACCGCCACAAGAAGATTGGCTAAAATTGAATGTAGATGGAGCTTATTCCCGATCTGTCAAATCTTGTGCAAGTGGAGAAATTATTCGAGACTCATCTGGGACTTTTATTAGTGGTTTCACACAGACTCTTGAGGTTGGTGATGAATTATCTGCAGAGCTTTAGACCTGAGAGCTAGGATTGAAAATTGCTTGGGGAATGGGATGCAGGACACTTTGGATTGAAACTGACTCTACGGATTGTCTAGAGCTTATTCTTAATGGGTATAGACCTCAGCATCGAATTTGATGAGTTTGAACTGGGAGACCAAGTTGACATATGTGCCGAGATCTTGTAATCGTGCTGCTGACTTTTTGGCTAAGAAGGGTCTTAATGCTTCTCCAGAACTGCATGAAATCTCCCAACCTTCTGAGGAGCTTATTGGGATGCTACGTAATGAGAGTATGGGGTGTCATGTACCTATGGAAGTCTAGTTGTGGCTTTTCCTTTTGTATAAGAAAAATCAAAGAAAAAGAAATTATATATGCAGTTTAGAATGCTTGATGAACTGTAACTAAATATCTCTGGCTTCGGTGCAATTACAGGGAATTTAAAAAAAAGAAAGAAAGAAAGATAAGGTGATAGAATTGTCACAGAAATGACAGATCTTTTAGCAACTAATGGATCCTTTGCCCCTAACAACGAGGATTTGAAGGCGATCTTTTTGTCTGTTATTTCAATTCATAGTTGGGTTCTGCCACATTCGCATTTGTCCCAGTTGGTTCTTGTCACGTAGCAAACAAATTGGCACGGAAGCTTCATATATCGCCACAAGGAACCAAACCACCAAAAAAAACTGCATTCTTACAAGCTCTGAGTTGCATATTTGGCTATCAGAGAAAACTACAAAAACGTAAAAGGTTATGTGGTCTGAGTTAGAAGGATGACACACACTTTTAATATAATAAAATACATTTTTTAAATTTATTTATCAAAATAAAAAGTATAATAAATAACATTTAATTCAAAAGAGAATCGGGAAAAAATTCCTCTTTTGAGAATTAATTATAAAATAGGATCTGATTAGATGTATATACGGAAACTCAATTATATCTGTAACAATCCAGTTACATATTTTGAAAGTTCAATTAGATATGTGAGAAAAGATCCCACTTTGTGATTCTCTCTCAATTCAATCCCATTTGCTATTAATGCTCGGAGAGCATCTTGACACGGTACCTCTAGCCAAATTGCAGAAAAGACCGAGACGTAAAGGAGTGTGTTTCATTGATGAATACTCGAAGTTGCACAAAAAAAGCATAGATAATGATTGGCGTTAATTAATTTATTTATTTTTCTAATTTTTGAGAGTGGGACATTAGAAGCTGAACCAGAAGGCTTAGACAGGTCTTTGCAAAGCTGTCTCCCAGTCTCAAATGACTTTTAGTTCTGTTCAACTCTGTACAGTTTATCTGTGAGAGAGCATTTGAATTTTCAAAACACACATTCGAAGGTTTTTTTTTAAATTGAGATACTCTTTCACATTTTAGTATTTCTCCGTTCTAATTATCTTTATCTTTTGAAATAGCAAAGGCAAGTATTTATCCCCTAGATGATTGTCTTATTTGAAACAACGTTTCTAAAAGATAAACACACGTTTAACAATATTTTTCTATAAAATAATATAATCTCCTCCGTATATTTACATTAGCTTACCTAAAAGTACTTCTGTACCGCATTTTCAAACGAGTCCAATGACATCAAATCAACAAGCGATCATTCATGGAGCCATATCACATGTTTGTTTGCAACACGGTACGAAGTGACCTTTTCCCCATTATTATTTATATACGGAAATTGATTAATATTTGTCGCCTGAAATATGTTTGACAACTGTTGTTTTGGGTTTAAAATGTATTTTGGGTCTAAAAATTGATTAGCTTGAACTATAATATTTGATAACTTTTCTTTTAAAATACATTTTAAGTAAAAACTCATTTTCATGAAATAAATACGTTATGAATACAACATTTATTCAATGAATAAAATTCATTCCGTCAAAATAATTCTTTCAACCATTTTCAAAGAGGCATGTAATCAAGAAAGCAATTGAATTCGTTTCTTTTTTCTTTTTAAACGTATGAAAGTCAATGATACCTTACCAAAAAAGAATATTACAACAACGCATGCATAGTCGGGAAATAGCCTTTAGGTGCGGTTTCGGATATAAACAATAGAAGCTTCTACACAATTCCCTCGTCATCACCACCTTTATACGCTTCCCTTCCATCCACTCCTTCTTCTCCACAGTTTCCCCCAATTCCCTTCTTAAACACAGTGCGGAGACAATCAAATTTTTGTTCCATTTTTTCTTGCTGATCAGAACTTGCGCCTAACCTGTCAATATGCTTCTTTAACGGTGAATACTTGGTGTACATACAAAATTGTGCATTATCGTAGACCTTCAGGTGGGACCCTCGTAACGTAACCGCTGCATCATCCAACACGTGGCCTCGCACGCGTCGTTCACCCTTTCTCCCGTACGTTCTCATTCATCCTTCTCCAGTTCTCCCCTCTTCTCAATATTTATTTTACATATTAGGCCTTGCCCTGTGCTTTCCTCTTTCACGCCCTCTGCTTTTCAGTACATTTTACTCGGCTTTAGCCTTCCACGCAATCGAAGTGTTCTGGGCATTAGCTTTGCTGGCGAAGGTCTTGTCCTGGTCCTCTTCGCTCCCTGTAGCGGTGATGATCTTGGCTTTAACCTCACTCGATCTCTCTCTCTCTCTCTGATTATCTGCTCCCAAAGTGCTCTACTTATGTTGATCGTGAACTGCCAAGGGATATTTTGTTCGATTTTTTTCCTTTCGTTTTTGATTCCCGATGTTTTGGTCCCTATCTTCCGGCGTCGTGCTTATGACTGAAAACTCAAGAGTTTATTTTGTTCAAGCATGTTGAGATCACTCACCATCTTTCCTTCCAATTGGAGTTCACTGATTGATTGATTACTCGATTTATTCTACAGTATAAATTTCATCGAGGGGTTCTCTTTCTCGGAAGCGTTTGATACTCTCTCTGTTTTTCCTTGGGTCGTCTGCAATCTGCCGCTCAATAGCTTGTGCCAAGTTTTGTACTTTGCAAACGCGTAATTCGGTGATTGAAAATTTTGAGATGGCTATTTATGTAATGTGGGGATTATCCTAATCAGATTGATAGGATACTTGTAAAAGAAAAATGATCTTTTGTTGCTTTCTGTGCCAAATTGCTTATTATCCTGTGCCGGTTTGTGGTTATTATCGTTTCGCTACAGCTGTTTCTTTTTTGTAACCCAAAGTCTGAAATTTTTATTAATATATATCAATATGCATAATTTGTAATTTGTATGAGATATCTTGTACTCAGTTTGGTTATGGAAACGAGAGGCTAAAATACTTATCTGCTTTGTGAAGGGCGGTTGAGCTAAAAAGTGAAATGATTGGCAAGGAGAACTCTAGGGCGGAGGATTTGAACTCATGCTTTGAGCAACTTATGATGGTTTCAGGCTGTGAAAACAGTACTAGAGGAGTGAAAATGGAAGCCGCGGTGATCACCGAATGGAAAGATATGCCGGTGGAGCTTTTGATGCAGATTCTATCCCTCGCCGATAATCAGACGGTGATAGCTGCTTCTGGAGTCTGCCGTGGATGGAGGGATGCTGTTTGCTTCGCCCTTTCCCGTTTGTCACTTTCATGGTATATGTCCATTTTCCCTCCCAATCTTTGCTTTAATTAGTATGTTTTGATCTGACCTTTCTGAAGGATTACTCATACTGAACAGTTAAACTATTAACAGGGCTGAGGAAATCCAAGTTTTCTAGCAATCAGTAGGGTGTCACCTTGGTGTATGTCATGGATTTAGTTTCATATGATGAGCACAAAATGTAGACCATTCGTATTAAAATTGGATAGTGTGTTGTTTTATTTTTATTTTTTATTAGTTCTTTATTTTAAAAGATGCAGAGCCTAAAATAAAGATGGTATTTTAACTATAACTCTGTAAAAAATAATTTATTAGTATTTGAAAAATTTGTTTCTTGTAGATCTTGATTATATTTTTTGGGGTCTTTATCATACTGGTGCTCCTTCTGTTGAGAATTGATGTATCGATTTTTCCCCCAGTGTTCTCGTCTTCCATAATAATCTGCACAATTATCGGTTTTTCAGAAGTTTTATTATCTAGATACATGAAGAGTTGTAAGTTATGCCTATGTATTGGTGTTCTTTGAAAAATCTGATGTATGCCTTTTCCCTTGATTCATTTTGGTTCGTAAGATGGCTTCCATCATAATAAGAGGATTACTTATCTCCTGTCTCTTCAGGTGTAGCAAGAACATGAATAACTTGGTCCTGTCACTTATGCCTAAATTTACAAAACTACAAATTTTAGTCCTTCGTCAAGACAAACCTCAACTAGAGGATAATGGAGTTGAGACTATCTCAAGTTTCTGCCACGACCTGCAGATGCTCGACCTCAGCAAAAGTTTCAAGCTTACTGATCGTTCCCTCTATGCCTTAGCCCATGGATGCCCTGGTCTTACAAATCTGAACATCAGTGGGTGCTCGGCATTTAGCGATGTCTCTCTGGCATACCTAGCCAGTTTCTGCAGAAAATTGAAATATTTAAATCTCTGTGGATGTGTTAGAGCAGCATCAGACACTGCATTACAGGTATAATCAAGACACCAGCTGCTTGTCATTGCCGTTTTACTTTTACTATTTAAAACCGGATGTTTACTAGATACCATTAAATGTTGCTACAAAATGCAGGCTATAGGACATTATTGCAACCAGTTGCAATCTTTGAACCTTGGATGGTGTGAAAATGTTGGTGATGATGGAGTGACAAGTTTAGCAGCTGGTTGCCCTGATCTTAGAACACTTGACCTGTGCGGTTGTGTCCTTATAACAGGTAAAAAAACAAACTCTATGAAGTCATCTCATAGATGATTACCCAATGTAATTAACTGTGGTATTAATATCTTGGTGTCTCTGCTTGCCCTGCTTTGTGATCCATTTCTCAACATTTCATCCTTTAACGCTTCTTGTTGAGGATATCTTATTACCTGGAGTCAAAGCGGGTGTGCTCTTTAAGATGGGTATAAAACCTAATCTAATAGTCATATGGCCTACATCTTCAGCTTTAGTGATGGTTTAAGGAATTATAATTCATGGATTTTCTCTTCCCCTGTATCGTAGCAACGTACTTTATAGTTACGATATTGACTTTCAAATGTTGTTACTGCAGATGAGAGCGTGATTGCTTTGGCAAACGGGTGTCCCCATCTGAGGTCCCTTGGGCTGTACTACTGTCAAAACATCACAGACAGAGCAATGTATTCGTTGGCCCATAGCAAAGTGAACAACAGGATGTGGGGTTCTGTGAAAGGAATCAACGAAGAGGATGGCCTAAGAACTCTCAACATTAGCCAATGTACAGCACTCACGCCCTCTGCCGTTCAAGCCGTGTGTGATTCGTCCCCGGCGCTTCACACCTGCTCGGGCAGGCATTCACTCATAATGAGTGGCTGTTTG
>JANTPZ010005569.1:0-13249 GCA_025593235.1 Vachellia pachyceras
AATCCAAAACCCTAAAACAGATAAAAAAAACTAGTTTTGTAGTTTATATAAAGCTAGCTAGTAATCAATAATTAAACCTGGTCTGGTTCAGAATCGTCGTCATTGAGGAGGTCGAAGGGATTGATTGAAGGACGGGATACGGAATCTGGGGATGCCAATTCTCCTCCTTGAAGCTGATTCTCTTCCTCTTCTTTCTCTTCCTTCACTTCAAGGGGACGGTGTTGTTCATTTAGGACCCTCTTAATTAACCGAGCGGACATCGTTTTCTATCTCCGAAGTGAGTCTAGCTATCAGATGAAGGAGGGGGAGGGGGGTAAGCGATGCTTTTCTCAATGGAATGAAGAATCAAAGGCAGCCTCTCGCAGGCGTTTTCCTGTAGCTCAGCTCCAATCCCTCATCTCGCTATACAAACTCAAATAAAATATGAAAAATTTATTTAAAATCTATAAAAATCATTTTAAAATTTTTAAAAAAATCCGCAAACTCATTTTTCACAATAGAATTCCTTTCTCTCAACGAAATTCCCAAACATACATTTCGTCGTTCCCGGTGCGGTACCATGCACAAAGGCACAGAAGGCCCAATTTTTTCTTGGACTAATGGGCTGATAGCCTACTTGTTTGGGCCCAAAGCGTTAAGCCCACATTTGATCGAAAGGCTTCGGCCTAATCATGCTTATTTTGGGCCTGAAGCTTTAAGCCCTTATTTAATCGACGACTTCGGCCTAATCATGATTATTTGAGCCTGAAGCTTTAGGCCCTTATTTAAACCATGGCTAAGGCCCAATCATGATTATTGTGGCCTGCAGCTTAAGCTGCTCGTTTTGGGCCTAAGGGTTGAAGCCCACTTTTAATCGACAGCCTCTGCATAATCAGTATTGTTCTGGGCCTAAAGCTTTAACCCAATTTAGTTTGGGCCCAAGGTTTCCAGACTACTTTTTTGGGCCTAAAGTTTTGAGCCTACCTTTTATGGGCCTGTAATAGAAGGACATGATCTAACCATATTTTTTTGGGCCTAAAGCTTTATGCCTACCTTTTTGGGTCTGAAGCTTTGAGCCCCTTTTTAATTGACGGCCTTCCGTCTAATTATATGATTGTTGGGCCATCTGTCCTCTGCTCTTCTCGAGAATCCGTAATTTTTTTGGGGCAACCTCGAGAATCCGCAATCAGTAGTTCTTTCTATTTTAAAAAAGTAACTACCATTTATAACCTTCAATGATCATTTTGTAACTCATTCCGATCCCTTACTTGGGACCTCTAAGCAATTCTTTCTCCCAAAAATAAATTTATAAGAGATTGAAATTTTCTGACCATAGAACATGATGAGTGTGAAAGAGAGTAAGTGAAAAAGAGAAGAGAGGTAATGAGTAGAAAAAAAAAATATGAGAGACACATATTATTAATGGCAAAAAAATGGAAAACGTTCATTATATTACTTGGCAGATTGTTTCTCATTTAACGAATTAACCTCTCTTCTTAGTTGAAAATAACTTATATTCTAAATTTAATGTGTATACTTGTGTGTGGTGAGTTGCTTAACTTTAATTTCACATCGTGGCCTCTTCATATAACGTTAGATCATTTATCACTCAACTTGAGAGCACCTTTAGACTATATCCTTCAATATCATATATTTTTCCCCTCTTTTGTGCGCAATACAATAATATGAGAGAGACATAATTGAAAGGCAAAAAAAAAAAGATTAAATTGAGGGTGAGGAAAAAAAGTAAGAAATAATAATAAATATTATCAGAGAGGATCACGAATAGATTTGTTCATAAGTGTAATATTGACTCGACCCAACTTCCCACTTAATCTCTCTGCCCCATCCATTCCATTGGGACTCCATTGTTGTTGCCTCTCTCTCTCTTTCTTTTTTTTTATGAGCTCTTCTCCTACGTTAATCTTGCCTCAGTTGGTTTCACATGGACTCACTTTATTGGTTTTCCTTTTATTTATGGTTTACAAAAAAGTATGTTATTTTGTTTATAACGTTACCGTTTGGTAAATTGCCAAAAGTGCTTATAAACATTTATAATCACGTTCAACAATATTTTATCGTAAAACGAGACAATCTCTTTGATATATTTATTTCGATTTGTATAAAAGTACTTATAAGTACTTTTCCACCGCATTGTCAAACGGACAGTTCACATGAAAAATGTACTCTATATAGATAGTGCACATTTTCTTAAAGGTAACATAGTTTAACATTTTTATCCTGTTGTTGTGTTGTGGATATGTGATAATGGAGATCCACCCGACAGTGGCCCTCCAAGCAAAGTGTAATCCATGTGTGCGTTTTGTTGTGAAATAGTCCACCGTGGAGTCAGAATCCTAAATTAGTGGGGGTGATTTTTTATTTTTAAACACATGACAACAAGTTTACAATTATAAATAATTTGAGTAGATTCAAATATTTGAGTGCAAAATAAAAATATAATAGGTATTTACATATACATCCAAAAATAGAGTGGGGGCAATTGCTCACACTCAACAAAACGTGGCTCTGCCACTGCCCGAGGGTACATCGAATTATTACTATTATTATTGTTGTTGTTGTTATTATTGTTATTCTTGTTAAAAAAACTGTTCAATTTTCAGTAAGGCTTAATGCACAAAAATATATGTGTGTGTATATCTGTGTGTGTACACACCACGATGATAACTTGAGGTAATTATATGAAAAAGAAGATAAGTGGATTTACACCCAGTTACAGGTTGGCACAGTTACCAGGCACTTTTTTCCCACAAAAATATAAATTCCACCAAAAATAAAATAGCTGGGGATACAAAATTTAATTTTTGTTGTAGAACATAGATTTTGATCCAAAATTTAAATTTTATCTAAGTACAAAATTTTTTTTGAAAAGCTATTTTGGATACAAAATCTGTGTTTGAAACCTGTGTTTTGAAGAAAATATTTTCTTGTCAAATCATACTATCATTCATAATAAATTTTCTCTTTCCTTTTTCTTACATATTTTTTGACTCGAACTCCGTAAAAGCCAATAATTTCCCAGAAACAATCTTTTAAAACATAGTTTTGCATCGAAATATCTAAAATCTAGGTTTTACCTTGGAATCCGTAAAATCAATTCTTCAAATTGTGCATGTTTGGAAAAACTTTTTCTCAACGAATCATGCAAGCTAAGACAAAAAGGCATCTCGAAATTAGTAAAAAGCATATCATAAACAGTAAAAAATATATCAAAATCCGTTAAATAATCTCGAAACCTGTAAAATCGTCTAAAATATGTAAACTCAGATGTTTTTAGTACAAGACTAATTAAGATTAAAAGAGTTAAATAAATTACTTAATTGTGATATATATTCTAAATTTTTTAAATACATCAATAGATTATATATCAATGTATAACTCGGATAAACTAATTTGGAAAACATGATAAAGATATCATTTAATCAGTTTCCTTAATCTCTAAAAATTCAAATAACTTTTATATTAAGGATCATAACTATATGAGAACACTTGGCTCTTATTTTAATTATTTCCGTATTTATTTTTGTTGCTCTTTGTATCCTTATTTGCTGTGAAGAGAATTGATTTAACCTTAGAGAATTCATATAATATTGTGTATGAGTGAATAATTCCTAAGGATATTGATTGGTGATTATTGATTGGATTTAGCTATCAGTGCATGAAATAAGACAAAATAAATTATCTAAATTAATTAAATTATTTATTTATATTTTGTAGGAAATGGCTGAGTTGAAAAACCATGAACAATGGAATATTCTTTTGACTTGGCACAAAGATAGGTAGTTACTTCTTTTATAATTGCAGTTACTTATTTAAAGGCTATTTGGCGAATTTTGCTATGCCCCCTGTAATAGCTATATAAATTTTCTTTTACTTTTATTAGGGTTCGTTGGAACTTTTTTATGCCATTTATAAACTTTTTTTCAAACATGTGTTTTTATCACTTCTCTCATATTAAATGTAAAAAAAAATTTAATGCAAATTACACTATAAAAAGGATGTTGCATTTACACGACAAGAGGAATATTGAATACTAACTAATTTATTTATTTTTTATATCATGAAACGATCAGTAATAATTGAAAATGGATACGTATAGGTGAGTTGTTTAATTTTATTAACGAGTAATTATAAACTATTTACTGAATTCTTCTGATATTATATAATTTCTCTTTTATGTTTATGATTTTTTGAACATGTATTTTAATATAATTTTATTTTTAAAAATTTAAATAACATCCATAAAAATGTAAGGATGGTCAATGAAGAGTATTTGAAATGAATATATGCGATTTAAGCCTAAATTTATTTTTTAAATTTTATGACATTGCACGTACATTTTAAGAATAAAAACACAATTCAAAAAACTTATAACCCTTTAAAACTATTCATATGATATGAGATTGTGAATAAAAAATTAATATTTTCATGGGTGGGATAGACGAAAATAACGCCCTTTCATTTTTTTTTTAAAGAATGGGTTGTGCATATATTGACCTCACCGTAAGGTAAGAATCTCAAAATAAATGAAAAAAAGACAAAATAATTATAGATAAAACATATTCCCCATAGTAAAATAAAGGCTACAAGAAATTAAATTTTTTAAATAATAATTATAATTATTTTCGTGGCCAGAATAATTACATTAAATAATAATAAATGACACATAATATTTATTTTCTTGTCCAACAATTAATCGAGGTGGTCCTATCCGTGCTTCTAGATTAGAGTGGTACATTTGATGTTATGCTATGACAATTTTATATCACTTACCTAAGTCAATTGGCTTTTTTATATGATAAAAAAAGTTAAATAAATAATTTAATTATAGCATACATTTTAAAATGTTTATATGTATTGTTAAATTGTATATTATTTTATAAATCAAATAAATAATTTAAAAAAATTATAGATGGATTAGTTACTTTTCTTCCTTAATTTCTTAAAAAATCAATTAACTTATATATTAAGAAAAGAAGATAGTACATTATTTTGGAAAATACAAGGAAGTCAACAAAAAGATGCCGTACAATGAGAATGAAATTTTGAATAAATCACATTAATTGACAGCAATTTAGTGTGAATTGAAGTTCCTGGATTTTGATTTTTGACCCATTCAACTTCGTAATTCTAAGGTCTTCTTGATCCTACGAAAAGGAAAAGAAAAAAGTCCACAAACTTTAGTCAACTCATTTAATACCCAGCATGACCTTTTGTTTTAACTTTTGATCCCGTATTTTATCCTAGAAAATATCTTTCCAAGTTCTTATAGTTATATCAGGACTTGGAAGTCAGGATCGATAATATGTCCATTTGAAAAAGTGATAGAGAAGTGATTTTACATAAGTCAGGGTAAATATAAGAAGGAGATTATCTCGATTTGCAAAAAAACACTGTTGAACATAATTTTGGGTAGTGTAAAAGCTTTACCAAACATACCCAATATACCTACGTGTGTATCATAAATTAATCGCTACTACGGGAGATAGTTTTTCCTACTAAAATTCGCATCCTTTTTTTAAAAAGGATCCTTTTTCCTACTACAGGGGATAGTTTTTCCTACTACGTGTGTATCATAAATTAATCGCTACTACAGGGGATAGTTTTTCCTACTGAAATTCGCATCCTTTTTTTTAAAAAGTGAGTAAAAAATGAAGGCGATGACATTTTTGTAATTATAAGAAGTGATTACGCGCCCTTTAGCACCCTGTCCTCAGATAGGGCGCTAGAGGGCGCCCTTTTGGCGCCCTATCCACAGGCCCCTGCTCCTCCTCCACGTTACAAAAAAATGGAAAGCGGCAAAAATGAAAGGTGGGAAGTAGATCAATGAAGCAGTTGCTAATGTTGCTGGAATGGTTGTAAATGCTGACATATAATAATCATATGTGATTTTTTGTCTTTGTTTTATTTAATACCTCACTTATGACGTATTATACGATGCAGGATGACCTTACACAGCATACCAGCCAAGGGACTTTCACTCAAAGTGGGAGGATGGACATCTTAACGACAGCGATTGGAAGGCCAGATTACCCAGGCCAAGTTCGAGGGGAGTCGAGAGGAACGAGTCTAGGAGAATATTTTGGACCACCATCTCAACAGTCTACTGAAGCTCAGTTTCAATCTAGAGTAGCTGAGATGCATTAATCACTCCTATCTAAGTTTGACGTTGAACGCCAAATACAAAACCAAATGATGAAAAATATGCGTGAAGAGATGAGAGAAGAGATGAGAGTTGAGATGAGAGCTCAGTTGAGAGGTGAGATGAAAGTTGAGATGAGAGTTGAGATGAAAGCTGAGTTCGCAGCTCTCCTGAAATCGGGGAAGCTGATTGAGGAACTGAAGAATATCGATTCCCCTGTATTTCTCAATAACAAAGATAGTAATCATCCGCTTGAGACAGTAGCACCGGGTGACCCTTCCCCTGATTCCCCCGCAGAAGAAGTTAGAGAGGATTGTACTCTCTACCTAGATGAGCCAATACGTGTCGTTGCTCATGCTTATTTCTACAAGTAAGCTGCTATGCACCATTCTATGCCAATTCTGAATAGCTTGTCTCGCGTATCGGTGACAGGTATTGAAGATGGTAAGGAAGGCTCCGATGTTCCAATCCCTAATCAAGAGGTGCCCCATTCAGGCCAATCCAAGGGTTGCTTCATTCTTTGGCCGAAAAATCTAATTTCTACACCTACAACACCTCACGAGGTAGTAGTCACCTATGATCTTACTTAATTTTTTTTCGGCATTATATTTATAATATGTATTCTCTACTTTACTATGACCCAAAGAAGCTGCAAAATTCCCATCCTTGTCACAGCTGCGGCAACTACGAGAAAAATTTACACCCGTGACCATGCAGATGGTTGATGGGATTGTTGGTTGTGGTCAAACGTATAAATTCATTATCGACGAGGATGATGTGAAACAATTCCTATCTCTAGAGGACCTCGATATAGCATGGATTCAATTTACAATCTTGTAAATTTTTTTTATTCCTATCTTCAATTGATGATGTCATTTTTGTAGGTTATATATAATTCATTATTTCCTTTATTATTGAACTCTTTAATAGGACATTGCCCAGTATTTGTGTCGACTTTTCTAGAGATGATTTGTATGGATTTTTATGTCATGTGAATACAACGAAGAGTTACCATTCTCTAGAAGATCGGATGGATTACGTTGGGAGCACAATACGAGCAGATATTAATCCAAGGATGTGATACCTAGCGCCAATAATTGAAAGGTATGGAATAATAGTTATCCCTTTAACACATTTAGCCTAATTAGTAATAATTAACTTGTTTTGCTAACTTCATTTTAATTTTTGTGCTGTTGTAGTCATCATTGGAGTCTCTGTGTTATCTGTCTCATCATGAATACTGTGTATTGGTTTGATCCGTTGTCTGACAGAAAGGCAAGGAAAGAGCAAAAATACGTTTTTGATACGTAAGTTTTTGTATTTGTAAATTATTGCTTTTAACGATGTTTAAAAATGTTTTTTTCATATGTAACTATTGTCAATTCAATCACAACGCACTCAAGACATACCAAATGATGGGTGGTAAACGTGAAGTGTAAATAAAAACACACAGTGGTTTTATCCAAAAGTAAGTACTTTGACTTTAAGTTATTTCATTAAAAGTTGTTTTATCCCTTTATACTTTTTGACAATATGTTTTTTATCTTTAGTGCCCTCGACAATCAGATAATACCGAGTGCGGGTATTATGTCATCAGTTACATGTATAATATCATTCAGAACGGATTGACTAGAGATTTAGAATAGGTAATACGTAATCTATCAAATATTGATGAGTTAATCGTTTAGTTTGATAAATTTTGATTGTTCTAATAATTGTTTTTAAATTTGTAGATTTTTTATAATGACGATGCTTACATGGCTGGTGACATTGATTTGATACGAGATTTATTGGCCAAACGTCTCCTTGATTTGTAGATAATGCTTATTTCTTCAAGGTGAATATATATAGTTTCAACTCTTCATGTCGACTTGTATAGGGTTAATTAGATTGATGAATTGTGTTATTATGCCACAAATGTACAATGATATTTGCTCAGTAAATGACAATGACTTTTATGTTTCGCTGCAACAAGGACTTGGCTTAGGTAGATATATACGTCTAACTCTTGATGAATTTTGTATTTATCCGCCACAATGACTTTTGATTATAACCCTGATATGTGTTTATTATGTCTGGACTTGATATGGTGTATAAAATGTAACTGTAAGCTGAATTAGGTGGGGTTAATAAAATAGAAGGGATTTTTTTAAAAAAAAAGAACATATGACACCCTATATAGTCTTATAGGGCACATTAGGTCTGACTTACGACGCCTTAGATTCCAATATAGGACGCCGTAGGTCACACATACGGAGCCTCTCCAAAAATAGGGTGTCGTAAGCCCTAACTTTATATTCACCTCACATTTACACCCCTCAGAGAAATGGTGCCTATTGGGTTAAAAATAGGGCGTAAAAAGTACCTTTTATAGTAGTGAATTCAATTAGTTTATTTTAATAGAATTATCTGCTTTTCCGTTTCATCCGACCCTTTAATTTTTAATGTGTTGCGTGAATAATCATTTTCGTCTTACATCGATAATAATTCTATATCAACTGAAAACTACTCTCAAGTTGATTTTGAAATATGAAACGAGGTTAAGAGACAAAAATATAATGCAATCTAAATAATCATTTTTGTTGTGGAAATAAGTAAAATATGAGATATCCAACAAGAGAGTGAAAGAATTAATTGACTGAATTGTAGGGAGGAGTAAAGAATTAGAGAGAGGTTCTTCATGTTTCACCAATTCACATTTAAAATGATGATGAGACTTTTGAGTTGTAAAATTGTGTATATAAATAGATAGAGCATATAATATATTTAATAAACTAAGGCGATAGATTAATTCAGCTTTCATCATTTTCCTCCTTCACAGTTTCTTTCTTTGTTTTTTTAGGTGTATATATTTTTCTATGGAAATCACTAATATTTAAAATATTATTGAACACTAAATATATGTAAATATTTTAATAACAATTTAAATATTAGTTCATCACGTTACGAATGATATTTTTTTTTTGTTTTAGTTTCTACAATCTAACAATTCCATAGAAGGATCAAGTGGTTTTTTTTGTCAACACAAGAAGATCAAGGGGCTCGGCTTTGAAATGTATACTTGTGTTCACCCTTCTTCTTCTTTTTTTTAATCAGCAAGCTAATCAATTCATTTGGAAAAAGAAAAGTAAACATACCTCATAAAAAAGAGTAAGAATATTAATTTTGCTTGTTAAAAAACTTAAATTTTAATATGTCTAAAGTTATGACAATATTTTATATAATCTTAGTCTCCACTTAATTTATCCCACTGGAAGAAGCTGAAAACATGAGATGAAGCTCATATAAAATTGATAATTTTTTTTGTTTCCCTAGAGTATCCACTGTCGATAGCAGTGATTAATCTCTGTCGAAGTTACTGAACGCACACAAGGTGGGTACACTCATCTCAATATGGTTAAGGGATATAAACCGCTACCACTTGTGCCAACCAATGTTGGTATAAAATTGATAATTTATTATAATATACATGCATAACTTTTTAATATTTTGCTAACTTATAAAAAGATACTCAAAATATGGGTTTAACGAAAAAGAAACTGACTTCAGTTATATATATATATATATAGCAGGGCAGTATATACTAGATGAATATATCATTTGGTTATGGTACTTATAAATATAAAAAATACTAATTCATGTAATTTAGCAGGAATATATAATTTTAAACCAACTCGCTTCATCATTAAAGTGGACTTTAAACCGGCTCCATCTGAATCTAGAAGTTCAGATTTTTTTTATTTTTTATCCATTACTTGAGGATGGTTGTTCATTGGGTAAATTAGATTTCAGTAAAAAAATTTAAAAAATTTTGAAGTCTTGATCACAATGACCACCATTAAGTCATCCACAAATATAAATTAACGTTGCTGCTACGAAACCCATTAATGATTAAAACATCTCTTAACTAAATTTATGGACATGATTATATGTCTTTCTTCTGTGTTAAGAATGTCTAATGGGTTTTCTTTTGATAATCAAAGTATTAATTTTTATTTCATGTTGCTAAAAGTTATAAGTACATAATATAGTAATTTAAAAGTACAATGTCGGAATCGCAGCCTCCAAAAGTTAAAATCAGAATTTCTCCTTTTTAAGTGAATTTTACATGAATATTCAATGGCCTTTTTTTTATTAATTTTAACTACTAGAAAAGCTTGATGTAAAATATTCAATTTGACTTTGGAAAAAAAAATAGTTAATAACATATTGATAAAATAAGTAGATAAGTTGATAGGGGTTTGTCTGGTAAAGCGGTTTCAGAAACAAAAAACATGCTCAACATTATTTTTCTATAAAATGAGATAATCTCATTAACATATTTACTTCGATTTACGTAAAATCACTTCTCTACCGCATTTTCAAAAGGGCACAAGTATCCATTGCTTTTAAAAAAATTATTGAATTCGCATCTGGGTGGAAAATATTGTGTGTTTGGAGGAGTTTCTCTCTCATTTTTTTCACATATCACACAAATTGAAATAAAATTTTTTTCATATACTTACTTTAATATGCATAAAATCACTTTTCGATGGATTGTCAAGGCACATTGAATCTAAATAATTAATAAAATAGGCCGGGTAAAAATCTGAAACAACTATGAAACTGTTCCATTTACTATTTATTAATTAATATCAAATACGTGATGGTTAGCCACTTAATTCACCCCATCACTGAATGCCCTCGATGTTTGCGAATGTTAAATCAATAGCAAATCCAATTATATTAACATATTCTTATAAAATAAAATATCCTTATATTATTTATCATTCATCCTGTCAAAAGAAGAGCAATAGTATTTTTTCATTGAGTTTACAATTTATGCTATTATAAACAAAATTTATAAAATATAGTTATATATAAAAACAAATAAAAAAATAAGCAAGGAAAAGAGACTTTCCATACACTTTTTATGCTGTTTTTCTTTGCCACCCAACTCATGAGTTGCACAGCAATAAATTTATTTAAAAAATATACGTAAAAAATTAAGGATATCGAAATCCTGTAATAATATAGTAAATGATATAGTTATATATATATTTAATTTTTTAGAAAAACAAAAAATAATTTTAAAGTATACAGGTAGACCTTGAGAATTACAGAGTCTTATTTTTTTTAATTAACACAACTACGCAAGTTGTTGTGTTAATATATTTCAATCCAAACCTTGTAAAATAATAATTATATCATTGCAGTTAAATAATGAGACAATTTGCATAATATGCGCCGGATATTCCAATTTATATGGAAAATATAATTAAAAAGGTCATGCTTGCTTCAATTAATAAATGCATTACATTATTATATTTCCAATTTTTTTTGCCAACTAGTATATTTTCAATTTTTATTTCATATGAAAAAAAAGATTAAAAGAACCACTAAAATCTGGTCTGATACGTTGTTGGGTTTTGACTTTGTCCCGTGGAATGAAATAAAAAAAAATAAACATCTCTATATATAGGTTAGGTCATTTGTACTTTTGCACCTACATTTTCTGGTATTCTTATTGAAGCCCTTTATTATATTCACTTGATCAAATTCATACCAATAAAACTCCAAGAATCAAGACGTGTATTTCAAGATTCACATCTTCATTGGTTGGTTTGAAATGTCTTCTTGAGAGCATAATCTCATCATCTAAATTTTATGTCCACTATTTTCAGTGTTTTGAATACAATATCTTCTTGGATATAATTATTTAATGTAATTACAGTAAAATAATTCTGAATAAAGCAAGATGGAGATAGAGGGGGAAAAAGAGGAAGGGATGGAGATAATTGTCTGGTCATAAAATTTTAAATGCAATAAGAAGAATAATTAATCATTTAATTCATATATTTTTCACTCAAATTATTTAAGTCAATCTCTAAAATTTAGCCATCCTTAAATAAATAATTAAATTTTCAAATGAAAATAGTAGATAAGGAAGTCTCAACGTAAAAACTTTGTTAACAACTTCGGGCTACAGTAATAAGAAAAAGAAATCAGGAAATCTGTCATTTCATAAGCAGTGGCATAGCCCAGCCAGAGCTCCAGCTCTAAACCACAAAAAGGATATTCCCCCATTGTATTGTTATCCAAGTGCAGTTGGCAGGAAAAAAAAAAGTTATCTAAGTGGAAGACCCATTTTAGAATTAAATCTCAATACAGATTCGTTTTGATATATAAAAAAAAAAGGAAATGGATATTCATCTTTAGAACTTCAGAACAGAATATCCCCATCAGAGTTCAACAGATGCTTCACTTGGCTGGCACCTCAAATAGAACACTTGAACCAGACCGCAATAAGCAGACCTTCCTTCGCCCCCCCCCCCCCGGGTGTGTGTGTGTATTTTGTCTGCTCCACACGTTATCACTGAAATGGAATGCACACTCGTCAATCATGATGTTGGTCATAGACAAATTCCACCCAGCCACTACCGGCCGCCCCTCAAAACAAACGAAGCCCTCTCAAAAAGTAAACGCCGAATGGAAATGATTTTCTTAATGGAAACATCCTCCTCCTTTTATATGTAAACCCATTTGTCAACGTCAGGACACTCTCTCTCTCTCACCGCTCTCTCTCACACACATTCATTTTTCAGGGTCAAGGCATGGTCACGCCGATGCAATAATCCCCAAACTCCTCTTTCCCATATTGGCCGATGACACCCATATGTCTGCCTTCTCTCCTCCGTCTTCACCCTCTCCTTCTTGTTCTTCATTTTACATGAAGAAAGATCCCCAAGACGACGTCTTTCCCTTCTGGGTATCTGTTCTGATGACCCCTGAAGCTTCTAAGCGAAGACAAAGACCAAACCCATCAACATCAACTGCTGCAGCAAGACCCTCCACCATTTTTCTCAGGGATACGAGTTTCATGGCCTTTCTCATGGTATCGTTAGTTCTTCTGTCTTGCCTCGTTGTCACTGTCTCATCTTCTTGTACCCAATTGGATAAAGACTCTCTCTTGGACTTCTACAACAATATATCCACAGAACCTCACCCTCCTCTTAATTGGTCTTCTTCTGTTGATTGCTGCTCTTGGGAAGGCATTCTTTGCGATGAGAGGAATAAGGGTAATGGGGATCAGCGAGTTATTGGCTTATTGCTTCCATCCAGAGGTCT
>JANTPZ010005580.1:0-14403 GCA_025593235.1 Vachellia pachyceras
GTCAACTGATATCTCTTTACAAGCCTGGGGGATCAGTTCTTGCTTATACGCTAACAATTCAGGTTTGTTTGCAATTTGTTTCAAGAAACTAAACTTTCTTATGGCATTGATGCACCAATGTTAGATGAACTGCCCATTATGTTTTGGATGCTAAATTACAACCTATTATCCCATCGGAAGTTGCTTATCTAAGAGCATGAAGTAGTTTGCATTGAGGAAACTGTCAATTGCATTTTCTTTTGTCCTTAAGATCGGGATAGGACAAAGTGGACTTGAGGGTGCCGACAGTCCTATAGTGCCACAACTGATCGCCCAAATAATTAACCTTAAAATTAATTGATACTTCCTTGGGTTCTAAATATAAGAGTTAGACTGAATTTATTTTGATCCTAAATATAAAACATCAATAAATTTTGTCTCACAAATTTATAATTGTGTTTCAAAGGTATCCCTATTGATTTGTGCATATTAAGGGTGTTTTCATCAAGAGGTGCTTTCAATGCACTTGGTGAATATAGTATTTCAAAGAAACTAACATTTGTTGCAAAATATTTATGATATAATGTAATTGTATTGTTTCCGTAACTAGTAATCGTATGGATTGCCATTTGGGGCTATTAAAAAGACCGTACATACTGCATATATGATGTTAGAGATATCTGTTGGCATAGGAGTCAAGTGGTGATTGGTGTGGTTGCAGGATTGTGTGGCACTGACCAGGCAACGAGTAAAGGAGGTACAATGTATTTTAGATGAAGCAAATTCTGCTATGGAGCTTGAGTAGATTGACGCGCATTTGTTTCTTTTTTTAATTCTTTGTACATTGTAGATCGTTTCAATGGCAGCCTTCTCGTTTCTCTGATTCCAACTTTTTATTATTCAATTTTGTTACCCCCAGAAAAAGGTTTTCAAAGTTTTGGCCTATTGTAGTCCGGTTTTGTATGTTTTACTTGTATGTTGCTTCGTAGTTTTATGCCATTTTACTTTTGAATTATGTCTTGGAAAGAGGAACCAATTGTTTCTTGATGTGTCAAATCATTTTTATGCAATCATATATTTATCTTATATAATATAAAATTATTAAAATAAGTTAAAGACCCACGGTTAGTTGGATCAAGTGATAAGCGGTTTGTTTCAACTTAATCAAGGTCTGGAATTCGAGTCTTTGTGTATGCAATGCAGTAGCTACCGTTAGGAGATTCATCCATCATTTCTAGGTACGCGACGTGGGTCGGGTTTAGATTAGTCAGAGTGAAGCTCTGGAAAACAGGGGGAAACCAAAAAAAATATGGCACAGAGAAAGGGAACTTGTGATGTTTGCATGAGTCTTCAAAAAAAAAATATTGTTTGACGAAGACTCCAACTATAACGGGTTATTCAAACGTCAAAAGTACAAATATACAATTAATACAAATTATTTTTTACCTAATAAATCAAGGAGATCAAAATATAAAATTTTATTTTGATCTGTGTGATATATATATATATGTTGGTTTAATATATATATATATGTTGGTTTGGTTGCACTGTCAGAAAAATGTTATTTAGCAACGAAAAAATTTAAATAATTTTACACCAGTAATTACGTAGGTATAAATCATCTTCTGCACGATCGTCAAATACTATCAGATGAGTCCACATTTGTGTGCTACTTTATCATCTTTTATATTTTAAAATTTAAGCATGCTACTTGTCAAATTTGATTGCAAGACATTAAAATTTGTTGAATCTACATTTTCCTTCAAATGAAACTTACGTTATTAAGATTAATGAATTAAAAGTATACTTTATAAAATTAAATGACTAAATTGAAACTTAAATTGCATAGTTAGTTCTATATTTAAGCTTACAAATATACTTTGAGGAATGTTTATTTCAAAAATATCATTTAAAGACATGAAAGAGAAACACACACGCACGCACACACCTAATTTCACGCTGTCAATAATTAGATATTTCAACCTTGTTTTTATATCCGAAAATTCTGGCATGATTGACAAATCGGATAATCTATGATAGGTGTTATTAGATGGATTTACATTTGTATCCTAAATCATATAAAAGGAAAATTGTAACCAATATTCAAATTAAAACAACTGAGGTGCTGCATAATTATTTAATTATTTTGATATTTAAGCTTGCAAATATGTTTTTCCAAAAAAAAAAATCATACATATAATTTTTTTTGTACAAAAAATTTTGGAAAGGGATTGTTGGGCTTACCCATCCAATGGTAGGGTGAAATTTCACTTCCTCCTAAATCATTGAATAAAATGAGTTATCAGTTATTATCTGGCGTTTATTTAGACATCTAGAAGCTATGATGTCTAATAAAATACCGTATTAGGTGTCCGAACCCCTCATATTTAGTGAGAAGTTCAAACACCTTATCACTTAAACATAGAAATGGGTATCATTAGAAAGAAACATGCTTACACCTCTAGCAACACTCACATGCATCAACACCGTTTTTTTTTCAGTGGAAATCTCGGCATGAGTGACAAATGTCATTAGATGGCTTCACATTGGTACGTACTGCATTATTATAAAATGGGAATTCTTCTACAATTCTCTTCATTCATTTCAAAGATTTTCCTTCGTCTCTTCCCCTCTTTAGAAGAATGCATATGAAGTTACTATCATCATTGACATGTATATACTGCAAATTTCCAGTGTAAGTCGTTCTATCTATTTTACTCGTACAACCATGGATTTCTGTTGTTTTTTTAGGAAAAAAAAAATTAGTCTTTTAATCATCAACTTTCAACTCAGTTTCAATTCAGTCCTTTAATTGAGTCAGTGCAACTTAGTTTATATGATTTTGACTTGGTTGTAATTCAGTTCCTGAAGTTTGACTTACATCAAATCAATCCCTATATTTTTAATCATTTTATAATTTAATTCTTGACATTTTATTACATGTGATTTATTTTCTAAAATATATGGATTAAATTATAAAATAATTAAAACTGCATGGACTGAATTACGGTAAGTCAAAGTTAAGGAACTGCGTTTATAACCTAGTCAAAACTACATAGACTTAGTTACACCGATTAAAAGTGCAGTGATTGAGTTATAACAAGTCAAAGTTTGAGGGAACAAAAAATTAATGTTTCTTTTTGTAATTTACACCCTATATATGACATGTAGGTCAACATTGCTGCAGAAGGCTTGGAAATATGAGTTGCTACTTCTTACAAAGACCATGAATTTATATTCAGTTCTCCATCACTTCAATATGCACACGAGTTTACTCACATTCTAAACATTATACTAATAGAGCAATAGAATCTGAACTGCTCCTCTTGCCTGCTATTACTGAAGAGTGTTGAGGCCTGTTACGGTAACTTCAAATTCCTTTTTAATAGTTTTTGATAGCATATATCACTATATATGTGTGTATATGTATATTTACACCATTCTCATGGACTAATCAGATATCTAACCCAACGTTTTCATTCATTCGGATTCCATGTGTGCATAATTTCTGCCTTAAATGCTTCCAGAAACGGATCGTGCGCAGAACAAGGCCAAAATGCATGTGCAAAGTGTCGTAGGATTATCCTTCGCAGAGTGTCAAGATAGATTCGTCGTCGTCATACGTTGTTTTGGAACGAGCTTGGTTCTGTTGCAGCAGTGTGAGAGAGATTGGTACTATTACTGCTGCTTGTTATATGAAGTATTAAGAATATATTGTTTTGGGGGTATCCAATTGGCTGGTAATTAAGTTCTTCGAGTCAAGGTTTAATTACCCACAATCCAAACATTACGAGGATTCTACATGTACAGAGTGAGGATGATGAGCTCATGGTCATGGAGTTTAGTAAAATGAATACATGGTCATGGATTCTACATGTACAGAGTGAGGATGATGAGCTCATGGTCATGGAGTTTAGTAAAATGAATACATGGTCATGGATTCTACATGTACAGAGTGTTTATGCTGTTTCCACTCTTGAATATTTCACTCCAACAATATCAAATAATACATTTTATTAATTTAGTTTCTTTTAAATATAAGTTGAACAAATTTATTGTCCAGAATAACATGAAACAAAGAAAAAGGTATTAAATCCTTCTAAATACAAGCAATCATTGAAGTTTTCAGGGGTTAAGGTGTAAATTTATCCTTATTTTTTCTTTTAAAGTAATGTTGCTTTGAAAGTTTTTCTAAAAACAATATTACCCTTAAAGTTTTAAAATAGAATAACGTTGTCATATTCTATTAAAAAAATTAATAATGACTATTAACATTTTTACATTGAGGGGCAACAATGTTCCATTTTAAAAACTTTTGGGCCATTTTATTCTTGACAAAAAACTTCAGGGGTAAATTTGCACTTTAATCCAAGTTTTCAATAAGATACTTTTTACCAATTTTTCCAAAATTAAATGAGAAACCACGTCTAACAATTTCAATCTTTCTGCCTTATTTATATTTTCATCGAAGAATATCAAAAGCATACTTGTTATAAGATCTATCAATTTGTCGTTGTATTAAGTTAATAAAATTTTCTTCCTAGGCTTATAAGAAAAAAATATGATTAAAACTATATAAGACAATTGAGGAATAAACATAACCATGGACTTTAATTTGCATTCGAAAGAATTACCTTTTTTTGGGAAAAAATTTGATGAAAAACTCAAACTAAACTAAATACAAATGTCTATACAGTAGCAACATAAATTAATATGAAGATATTATTCTTAAATAAAAACTAGAAATCAAGATAAAACTTTATAATATGCAACCCATGAAAACGGCTTTTGGGTTCTACATTCATAAGGTATATTTGCTTGCCGTGATATTTTATTAATTATCCAACTATTTTTATTAAAGCTAGCAATATGGGTTAGAACCACCAAAAAGTGGCGGATTGAGTTGGTTAAACCCTAAAATCATGTACATAAGCTAAACATGAAATAGATGCACACCTAATTTCACACTATCGTTCACATTTATCCACATATTGTATTTAATTTTCAGCGAAATTTGGAGTTTGTTTGGATGTGATTTTAAAAATAGCTTTTACAGATTCCGAGGCAAAACCTAGGTTTTGGATAATAGATTCTGGAAAATAGCTTTTACAGATTCCGAGGAAAAACTTAGGTTTTGAAAAGTGATTTATGTTTGGGAAGTTATTAGTTTTTACAGATTCCGAGGCAAAAAAGTGGGTAGGAAAGAGGAAAGAGAAATAATGATAGGAAAGAGGAAAGAGAAGAAAGAAAAAGTAAGAAAGAGGAAAGAGAAAGAAAGAAAAAGTAGGAAAGAGGAAAGAGAAAAAAGTAGGAAAGAGGAAAGATGAAAAAGAGGAAAAATCAGGAAAGAGAAAACTTCAGTTTCAAAACCTAGATTTCAAACTGAGGTTTTATAACCAAAGTAGCTTTTGAGAAAGATTTTTTTACTTGGACAAAACATCGGTTTTGATATAGAACCTAAGTTTTGAAACTAAACCTAAGTTTCAGAATGTGTTTCCAAACAAACCCTTGATTATGATTGACAGTTGGCCTCATATTAGTATGCTACATCATTATAAAAAGAGAAGTTCACCCACAAACCTCCTCATTCATATCTTCCCTTCTTTAACACTGCAAATAATAATCACAAGTTTCAAACTTGTTTTTCCAGGCGGAAAATCCAACATGATTGACAAATCAAATCATCATTTTATCAAATGGCTTCACAACCAATTACACTCTATCAATAATCACATGCTTCAACCTTGTTTTTTAGGCCGGAAATTCTGCATGAGTGAAAAAAGTTTATTTGCACAATACTACCAATATTATTTTGGTTGTATGTGTATCAAATAATAAATTTTATTAAATACGCTAAGATGAAAATTAAATGAGAAACTGCCTCAAACAATTTCAATTTTTCTGCCTTTTTAGATATGTTTTCGTCAAAGATCAAAAGCATACGTATAAAGTTTTTATGCATTGCTAGCTTTTGATAATTAAGTGAGTAATTGTGTATTCAAGCAAACCCAAAGAGAGTGAGCATTTGTGGCAAACCGAAGAGATCAGCTTTTTAAGCAAGTCACTTAGCTAAGTTAATTAAGGAGAAAAACTATTATGATCTCTTTAAGCCTTATAGGATCTTGAATTTTTGTAATTTACTACTAAACATACAATAACTTGCAACTAACATTTCAAACTTCAACATGAAATGTTTTAGGGGTAAGGTTTATTATGTAATTCATCAACATTGATTTGCGACAAATTTAGAGTAGGTAGATGACTAATGTATTATTTCTAATATATTGCTAGGACTTATTATTATACTAAGACAAATAAATTTTACTAGAATTTATTTAATATTATTTTCTGCTAATTAAATTTTATAAAAATAAAATTATTACCTATAAGTTCACTCATTATACTATAATTTGTTACCAATAATTTTCTTTATACTCTCAATACATGCATCAACCCTGTTCTTTTCAGCAAATTTTGGGCATGATTGACAAATGAGCCATGATAAGTGTTATTGTTCTTGTTTGGCAAAGCGGTAATAAAAGTCAAACGTACATTCAACAATATTTTTCCGCAAAACTAGATAATCTCCTTCACATATTTACCTCAACTTACGTAAAAGTACTTTTCTACCGCGTTCCCAAACGGTCACATTGTGTAGGTCCACATTTATATATTGCATCATTATAAATTCTTCACACTCTCAATTACATGTATCAACTCTGTTCTTTTCAGAGGAAATTTTGGTATGATTAACAGATAAGTCATAATATGCGTTATTAGATGGCTTCACACTAGTATAATTTTCTCTTTATAAAAGGAAATATCTTTAACAAATCTCCTCATGTTCATATAATTGTTTTCAAAAAAAAAAAAATTCATACAAAGAAACTGAAAGAAACAAGCGGGCTCTTAATTTTATGTTGCGAATCACATGTATCAACGTATTCTTTTTTCAGCAAAACTTCGGCATGATTGACAAATAAGCTATGCTAGATGTTATTATTGTTTCATATTTATATACTATATCATTATAAGTTTCTTCACACTCTCAATCACATGTAACAACTCTGTTCTTTTCAGAGGAAATTTTGGCATGATTGACAGATAAGCCATAATTAATATGTGTTATTAGATGGCTTCCCATTATTATGATACCTCTTTATAAAAGGAAACATCTTCAACAAATCTCCTCATTTCATATAATTTTCAAAAAAATCATACAAAGCAATTCAAAAAAAAAAAGGCAGGCTTACGCATAATGTTATACCTGTAAATCACATGTATCAACATATTCGTTTTTTCAGTGAAAGTTCGGCATGATTGACATATGGCATCATATTAGTATGCTACATCAATATAAAAGGGAAATTCTCCCACAAATCTCCTCATTCATATCAAAGATTTTCCTCCATCTCTTCCCCTCTGCAAATTTTCAATGTAAGATCTTACATCTAGTTTAATTTTCTTGTATAATCTAATGTATAATTTCACGTATGCATTTTTTTCCCACCCTATAAATGAAAGCTGAATTTTCTTTTGATATGTAGATTAACATTGTCGTTGAAAGCTTGGAAATGTCAGTTGTTGCTTACAAAGACCATGAATTCATATTCAGTTCTTCACCTTGCTGCGATCTAGTTTACTCACATTCTAAACATTATAAGATTCTGCAGTGGTATTGATAGACGGCACCCATTCTAGTATTCTCATTCGGTTCATCGCTGTGAATGAAGTAGAAGTAATAGACAAATGGCTGAAACCTCACTAGAAAAGCATCGTTATTATCATAAATTATTTCCCAAGTTCTAAATTATCTCTATTGTGTCTTACAGGGTTACAAGTAAGCTGGAAGAAGATAGAAGAACTTGCCCTCATGAGGGTGGTGGTGGGCCCAAAATTACTATCCGGTGCTTTTTCTAGATCATATTATTACTTGTCATCTTTTATATCATAGTATCCGGTGTTTCTTCTAGATCATATTATTCGGTGTTTTTTTTCTAGATCATATTATCATGAGGGTGGCGGTGGGCCCAAAATTAGTATCCAAGTAAATTATCTATTGTGTCATCTTTTTTTTTTTTTTGTCGTTTAGTATCTGGTGCTTTTTCTAGATCATGTTATTATGTATCTAAACAACCGATCAATTCAGATTGAGACTTTGGGAACAAACCAGGTCTCCCCAACAAAAGTCTACTAAAAATATCTTTTTGTCTGGGGATCAAATATCCAATACGCTACTAAGATGGCCTAATCACATTCCAAACATTACAAGGTTCCCTTAAGTAGGGCCAAGAAATCATGTGTATATAGGTCAGTGTCTACATATATGTACAGAGAGAGACTTTAAAGTACAGTTTGAGAAAAATTCAAATCTTTTTAACAAAAAAAAAAAGATTGGCTATTGTCTTATAAACTAGGCATGAATTAAATGACAGATTGCAACTATATAAGAAGTGTTAATTATATAAATGCAACTAGAGAACCCATATAAGCAACATCTTATGTAAATCGATCCCTTCATTCATATATAAAAGGCTTTCTCTTCTACATCTCTTTTAGATTGAAAATATGCAATTAATGCAAGTCTTTGTATATACTTTGCTTTTACAATTAACTTAATTACTATTATCTCCTGTCTTTAATATATAACAATGTTGACTAATTTAAGAATATTAAAAAGGATAAATAAATTAATTTAAAATAATTAATTATATTTATCATTTTATAATTAATTTGTCTTACTTATAAATGAAATATAGTCTAATGATATATATAATATTTCAAAAAGATCATGTGATATATTATAATTAAGTTGTTTATTTAACTTTCTTAATTTCACTAAATTAATCAATTGAGTATTATGGTGATTCTGTCATGAAGACTTTGAACATAGATTCAGTTCTTGACCTTGATATTCCACAACTTACTCACTCTAAAAATTATAAGATTCTCCCAATCTTTGTGGCATAAACGGATCTGAATAATTACTTGGCTCTTGCAAGGCATTGAAGCAAGTAGCCACAAGTTTATAAAGTTCTGTTGAGCCGAAGTAGCCAAAAAAAAAAAGCTGAATCAAAGTAAACCTCTGGATATCCTCCAGAAAGTTGTTCTGATAAAAAAATTGAAGCTGAAGCAACAATAAAAATTATTATCTCATTTTTATTTTATTATTAAATTATTACATTTGTTTTGTGCAATTGATTATCCACCGCATCTACAGCAATAAAGCTTAGCAATGTTTTGAATCCAAGAATTCCTTTAGTAATTATAAACCCATTTCTTTTCAGCAAAAATTATGTCTGTTTTCTTATAAACTTGGCATGGTTGACATGTCAGCTACATACTTTTCTTATACAATAGAAAATTGCATTGCAAATCCTTTCTATCTCTAAGCTTTTTTTAGGTGAATCTTATATTAAAGACAGAAGGTAGAATCTTACATTGCAAGATTCTTTCAATCTAATGCTGCTGTGTTAACCTCATTCGGCATACATTATGGAGCAATATGAAAGTAGCATGAAGATAGCATTACTACGTAATTTGTCATATTTAACATTTAGTACTTGCCAATTGAGGAAGACAAAGGCAAACCATTATAGAGTATATGTTCAATATTTCATCAAGGAAATATGGAATAAAATTTATCTTAATTTTAAAGATAAAAATAAATGTGAAGATCTTTTTTGAATTATATTAAGGGCAAAAAAATGGAGGGTATCAATGTTTATATGGTTATTCATGAAGAGTATTGATGTTCATAAGTTGATTTTGCAAGTTTAAATTTGAATTACATGTACGAAGTTATATAATAGCGATTACTTGATTTATTATTGTAATGTGTTATAATTGGGATTGGATTTAATTACTTTAATGTGCCAACCGAACACATAAATAAGCAAAACACATCAGGATTTCAGATAAATGTGATGCACAAATGAAATTAAACTACAATAAAGGTCCTCAATTCTGGTGATAAGAACCTTCGAAGTATTGAACAGAAATGTAACATGTCAGGTGGCAACCTAGAAGCCACAAGTAATTATTCAAGTTTCACTATCAGAAAAATGTCATTTAGCAACAGAAAAATTCATCACTAAATGGATATTATCCATCAGAAAATTTTTATTTAACGAGGAAAATATTAGTGATGCTCGTTTTAACGACGGAAAATAACCATTTAGCAACGGATAAATGGCAGTTTTCTGGTAGTGTTTTGCAAAGTTGCCACTGACATATCATTGACTGTTTTTTAAAGTACTTGTATCTTTTTATTGAAAACAACAATGCTATTTGAGGCACCTCTATTAATGCAAATTCGCATATTCATTTGTCATATTGTATTGCTAATTGTTTTCATTTTAGGAAAGCTAGCTAAAAATAAAATAACACGCACTTGTGACATAATTAATCTCTTGTACTTCATTAATATCTTAACTCTTTTTAGGCTCCCCAACAGTCCAATTATTCAACGTTTTTATTCGCATTGGACTTGGATTAACAAACCTTAATTATTTTTTACTTTAGTAACTAAAAAATAAAGGCCCGTACAAAACACTTCTCGGGCTTACAATCAGCAAAATACAGATGTCCAACTTCCAATTTTTGTGCAAATTACATATTTAATGCGTGATAAAGCCTCGAATGAGATTGTCTTTAGCAAAAAAAAATACGTATATGTGAAAAAAATAAAAGAAGGAATTATATTTTTTTAATTTGGTTATTAGGCATAATTATCCCTGCTTAATACTTACAACCTCCACTCCTTAATTTGAAGATATTAAAAAGTATTTAAATTAATCATTTATAATAAATGGATGATGATTTTTCTAAAACACCCTTGTTAATTATGTGTATTTAAACTAACTCTTGATGGAACTCCTTAAAATATTCAATCAACAGAAATATTTTGGTAGGAAATTTATAAATTTTAGAAGATAAAGTCAATATAAATATTATATTTAAAACAAAAGGCGAACACATTATTTAACTTTTATATTAAATATCAAGAGTTAATATTTACTCATCTTTGGGAAAACTTTTTCCTCTGTTAGACCTTCAATTGCTAAATGGGTATGATTTCCACCATCAACATTTCTCATCCACATAACCTTCTTTAAACCATTACTGCTTTATCCATAAAGTTCCACTTGGAAAATTCGATCCCACTACACTTGCCTTTTTTAAAAAAAATAAGAAAAGTTTATGCAAATCAAGTCTCAAAAGTTCATCAAAATCAGAATATGCCTCAAAGCTCCAAAAATATTTACAAATTAATAATCAACAAAGTTACACCAATAACATAAGAATATATATATATATATATATATCTCTCTCACACAGAGTTAGGTTCCGTTAATACTAAATAGTAGTGATAATTATCTATACTTTTTTTTTCCTTACCTTCCTACTTTTCTTTGCTTTCCTCTTATCAGCGTAGTTAGCAACTTGCCTGTACGAGAAATTAAACGAGTCCAAATAAACTCTCTATAATGGTTTGCAAGACTCAGGAGGTTGATGCATGTGCACTTCAAACTTATGCTACGTCATCGTTTTCTAAATGATTGCTAAACTTTTTGAAAAGCAATTTTGCTATGTTAACTTACTGCGACCACGAAATTTACTATGATCTTAACTGTTTTATTTGTACTAACTATGCAATAATTCATTTGCAACTAACGTTTCAAAATAACTATGCAATAATTCATTTGCAACTAACGTTTCAAAATTTAATATGAAATGTTTCAGGGGTAAGGTTTATCATGTAATTCAACATTGATTTGCGTCATATTTTGAGTAGATAATTAATAAAATATTTTTAATTTGCTCTATTTTAAAGCTGTTTTCCTTTTTTTTTATTAGCATGGAAAATCCTCACACGTAATTTAAGATAGTGGAAATTAAAACAATAATTGGGACTTGTTTATTATTGACTAGTTATTGACTAGTTGTGATTTATTATTGACTAATTTTAGCCTTCAAAGCAAACATCAATAGTACTTAATGTACTTAATGTGATCACTTAAAACAACAGTGGAAACGATCAATCTTCTAATTAACGTCAACACAGCACATATGTTTCCATGCACATCGAACTATCTCTCATTGCTGAGATCACTAATTAATGACGTTATCTTGAGAAGACATGGCTCTCACTGGTGAATTGGAGGTTGAAATTGAGGTCCATTCATTAGCCACCAAGTTCTTCGACTTTTTAGCAATTCAACTTTATGATCTTCAGAACATTTCTGATCTTGTTCATGAAATCAAGCTGATTAAAGGAGATTGGCACAGCGTCGGCTCCACCTCGGTTAGACAGTGGACTTCTAATCTCAGTAAGTCTTTGTTATGAATACAAGTTTAATAGAAAGCTCGTATCCTAAAAGATTGGATGACTGGGTGAGTTATGGGGAAACCCCTTAATAAACTGTGGGACTCAGCAATGCACCATTTAATGGCTCAACACTATGACACTTCACTTGATTTCTTGCCCGTTAGAAGCCTTTGTGGGCAATCCGATGTGGGTTTCCCTCTTTACGAGAAACCCTTCAATGAAAGCATCTTTATTATGAACACAAGTTTGAAAAGAAAGTTTAATCTCAAAATATCATTATGACCCATTGGGTGGAAGAGCGTTTGAAAGTTATAAGCCACATGTTGCGAGGCTCTCAACGTGAGACTCATATAACAACCTTCAAAATATCGCCTATCTCGAGTTTAAATTTCTCCTTTAATGTTTAGGGCTATGGATAATACTGCAATGATCATCTTATTCTGATCTTTCTGATGGCAAGGTAGAAACTTGTAAGGAGAACCTTTAAGAGATTGATAATGAGAGAAAGCCAATCATCTTCAACCTGTTTGATGGAGATATTGGTGACAAATACAAAAACTTCAAGTCAAAGCTTCATGTCATTGATAATGTAAAGCCCCTCTTTTAACTTCAATTGTTTAATTCTCTCTTTTAAAATATTAATTAATGTATAGTCGACATTTAGTAACTTATTTTAGGTCATTGTAAAGCTCTTCGTCTGTTCAAAACTATAGTACTATATTCTGAAATTTCCAAAGTAAGATGTAAGACCTAGTTTACACCACAAGCCCTATTTATGGCAATATACGACTATCCACACATAATTAACAAAAGAGGCTATATAACGATACATTAGAATATTTAAGCCTCAGGAACTCTCCCCGATATTCCGGTATGAGAACTTTCACCTGAAAAAAAATGTTAAATAGATAGAATGAGACAAAAATCCCAGTAACCAACAATCCATCTCATTGGGCATACTGATGAGTGCCCATGAGGTGTCAAATGGGAGGATTTCAATAAGAAATATCATTGGTTATCAAACAATGTTCAATCATAATTTATCAATGTATAAAATCATGATTTCAAGCTAGCTTTCTCATAAATTTGTGAAGGAATTATTAAACAGGGATATGTTATCTTTCTAATTTCTCTTATTTCTCCCCAACCTTATTTCCTCTGACTATAACCATGGACTGGTACTGTTCCATTCAACTGGTAGTACAATTCAATGAGTTCACCGGTAAATGATGTGGACTAGCCAGGTACCACAGAGCACAAAACCGAACCATGGTTTCTCCCTTTCACATCATAGGGATGTCATAAGCCCACATCACAACGGGCATAGGATCTTCCGGTAATCAGACGCGGAAGTCCTCCAACCTTATTTCCTCTTTAGCATGCTAGAAATCCACCCCCTTATTTCCTCTATTTAAAATCCCCCATCAAGTCAACATCCATCAACTCCCTCTCATTTCAAGTTAATGATATAATATCAAGATTATCACATATCATCATTAATCGCAAATCACTATCCAATCTCATCAATCCAAAGATATTACAATTCATTCCTTTATAAATATATATCCCACAAGACAAATTTTATTAACAAAACTATTCAATAGTGTATACATAAGTAATAAAAATTTATAATCCAAACACTCACAAACTAATCACAAGTATGCACAGCAAGAGGATAGTGGTTACCTGGTATCCAAAAGAAATATTATAACGATAATAAGCCCGTGACCAATACCAACGATTTCTATAGTTTATTCTACACAATTAAATACTATCACATATTAGTTTATTTTCTTAAAATTCTCCTCATACATTTTAGTCTCTTAAAATCCCCTAAAAATAAATCATTGAATATCTTAATCCTTTCCAAATATCTAAATTTACTATTTAATTCATCAAAATTTGCTATTACTCTCCATATCCTTTAGTAAAACATTTAACTTAAATCATAATATTAAAAATCTTATACAAAAATTAATTTCTAAAATACCTCAGATATCCAATAATTAAATCTGGCTATATAGAAAAGAGTTATAAAAGTATATCTATTATTATATAATCTTCTATAAATGAAACTCCAATAACACAAAAAT
>JANTPZ010005581.1:0-11573 GCA_025593235.1 Vachellia pachyceras
TGTCACTCTAAAATTTCTAATACCCTTTGACATGAAACATTAGGTATATTGTCATGTTGTTAATAGTCCACACTTCATTTCAAACTTCTACTCCAAAAGAATTAGATAATTCTGGGGTCTGTTTGGATCCTCTTAATTATTAATTACACAACTTAAAATAATTATTTTTCGAAAATTATTCAAACACCTTTATTTATACGTATTAAAATTAAGTATCAAGCTTGTTTTTATTAAATTGGAACACCCCTCTTGATACTAAAAATAATTATTTTTAAGCTAAAACTTTGATCTAGCCCTAAACTATTCAAAAGAGTTTCTGAATTGTGATAATCAATTGTTATAAATAGTAAATCAAGAGAATTAATTTATTTGAAATATTTTTTTTACCACTAATAACACATACATAGACTGCCAGTGAAAATTTTATCAATTATAATTAAAAATAAATTTAAAAATTACTATGACCAAATCAAAGAGGTATGAAATGACTTTCCGCAAAAAAAAACAGAAATTAAGGCTACAATTTAGGCCGCAAGAGAAAGATCTTATGTTAAATATGATTTTTTGAGATTGAAAGATAAATATATATTGTATAAAAATTAGTTATATTGAAAAAAAATTACAATATATACTTCATCTTATGTTAAATGAATCATTATATATTTTGAGAAGAATATAAGCTATAGTAAGGAAAACGTATAAAGGGTTAGTATTAATTATTTTAGTATGACGGTCAAAAAATTTATTTCACAATATTTTTGTTTTATCTTCATATGAATAAAGTAGAGTTTTTTTTATATATAAGGTCGCCAGAATTCTAAATTACACCTTGTTTCAAAGGGCTAAATACCCAGCAAAAGCCTATTTATAAATAAAAATTATTGCATAGTAATTTGCGTAGAAGCCTTGAATCTTCATTTATTAGATAAAATGACGTTTTGGCAAAAAAAAATAACAACGATTAAATAATGAAGATGTTATGAAAATGAGAGATCTGGGGCATGAACATGACTAAAGAGAAATTGTAGAGAAATGAAGATTTTAGCTTGAGATATATCTAATTTGTATTACAAAGCCTCTACATATATATGCCCCTGCCTCAACCAAAAGTTATATGAAATTAAATAAGTAACAACATGAATTATTATAAGTATATAATAAGTAACTTCTGAGCCATTGAATAAAAACTCCTTAAAATCATGCGAGAGATGTTATGGAATGTGAGATATAAAATGATAAAAATTGGGAGAAGTATGGGTGGTAATGCAGGTCAGCCTGAGCGGTTGTGGGCCAACTCGCATGAGTTGGGTGGGACGGGCTAAAACAATCCCCACAATGAGGCTTCCGAGCCCGCTTTTGGTGGGTTGGTGAGCTCAAGCTGGCTTGCCATAAAATTTTAGCGGGCTAGTGAACCCAACCTGCATTACCGCCTGTAAGAAATTATGTGTATCCATAGTATTTGATATTTAGAGCATTCCCCATTTGATGTCCATTAAAACCTCATGAGAAAAAATCCAATGAGACAAAAATCCAATGGACGAAAAAAAAAGTAAACAAGTACATTTTGAAGCTAGCTCATTAAAAATCTTATCAGAAAAACTCTGTGGGACTACACATTGATCGGAGGAAAGAGAGTACAACATAATCTTTACTCCCCTAATAACATTACTTTTACTCACCTGATGATAATGGGTCCGTTTGGAAAAGCGGTGGAGAAGTGCTTTTACCATTTAAGAGGTAAATGCATGAAGGAGATTATCTCGTTCTAAAAAAAACACTGTTAAACGTGCTTTTGCAATGTTCAGAAGCTTTGCCAAAGATCCCAAATATCTCCCATCAACATTAAATTATTATATCTCAAAGGAGTATATTAATTTTTAAATGTGACAATGATTTTTTATGCAGAGCAGTCGATCTCCTTTTAATCTAAACTATACAAGGTATTATCATCGTACTATATGTTGAAATATATTCTTCTACCGTATCTTCTGAATATGCAGAATTATCAATATAAATGTTTTCATGTATTATACACTCTTGATATTAATAAAATAAAACTTTTGAGACAAATTGACACCTCAACGTTTAATTTTATGCAAAAAAAATTTTGCCTTTCTTTATTGTAACATTAAACCATTTCCCCTGTTTATAACCATTAGACCTATATTTTTTTTAATTAACATTAGACCTATATTTGAACCACTAAAATTTGCTGCTTTATAAAATTATTATCAAAATGTTAAAGTATGAAAATAAAAATAATTATTGAAATTCAAATTGCTAAATTTTAATGCGAATAGTTTAATACTGTGCACTGAATAAAGAAAAAAATTTTAGCATAAAATTAAATCTAAACCATTCAAATGGTAACCTAATTTTTTAAAGGAAAAATGGTAAGATAAAAGGAGAGTTTATTCCTGTTACTTATAAAATGAAGTGAGTAATAAATAACACCATGCAATATAAAATTGTTAAAAAAAGGGAAAATCTTTTATATTATATTTTTGAATGAAAAACCTTTATGTCATGTTTAACTTACGGTCGTCGAATGTAATTTTCAAAAGTCCACATTAAATTTTATTATTTTAGATCGAGTTATTTAATATTTACTATCTCTATAATCAAGAATTAGTTAATTTTTAATTAAAACAACCCATGTGGTTTTATTCCCTCCAAGTCAAAGTAAAAGAAAAATTCGAAATAAAAAATATTCATGATTGATTAGTTAGAAAAAATTTGGGTAATTCTATAGTTTTTAATCACATGATATTCTTGTTAGCCAAAAAAAATCACAGTATATTCTCTGCAGCACATCTGGCATAGCCAAACATTTAATAATTTATTAAAACTTCATAAAAAAAAAAGTTTAAAGTAATGATTTTTTTTTAAAAAAAACTAAATTATAGATCAGTTTTAATTTAAAAATCATTTTTTATCCAGAAAAACTAAAATGCATTAGGAGTTAAAAATATTAACGTGAGTCTTCTCCTGTAAATCGGGAACGACATGTGACTCTGCTGTGAATTGTAATTGGAAAAAGACAGAAAGAGGAAAAGTAGGAGGGTATAATGGTAAATTGCACTTAATGCATGGATTTTTTTGTCAACATAATTCTTTTCTAAAATGCTTCCCACTTTTTATTCAAAAAAAAAAAAGCTTCCAACTTGATAAGCCGACTACCATTTTAGACCCATCCTTTTGTTTCTGTCATTCCTGTACTTGGCGCGCACATATATAAACTAACTAATCACATGTGGTTAAGTCACTAATTTGTTTGAATTTTTTAAATTTATTCATATTTAAAATCATAAATTACTTATTGAGAATCGAAACTAGAAAATTGCATAAAACTTTATAAATTATAATTAATATGAGTAAGTAAATATATTTTTGGGAAAATATTTTTAAAATTAGCAAAAAAGAGAAATTAGGGTCTTCAATTAGCAAAATCCAAAGTCATATCTCATACTATTTTAAAATTTTGTAAAATTATATAACTGTTCTCACCTTTTTTTTAATTAATTTTTTACTACTTACTCATTTGATATTACAAAAGAACTAATTAAAGATTAAGTAAAATTATAAGGATCAAATAAAAAGATAAAAACTACATGGATCTACTTGAAATTAAATGAAACTATAAGGATTTAGTAAAAAAAGCCACAAGAGAATTTTTCCATAAAGATATTTAAAAGTTTTTAATTTCATATGCTTTAGTAGGTTTTACTTTTTCAAAAAAGAAAAAGTTGGTCGTTTTCACATTTATTTTCCACATGTTTTCATTTCCAGAGGATGACATATGGATAAGTGTAAAAAAAAGAGGATGAAAAAATAATTTAAAATAAAAATTTCGACTTTAATTGAAATTATCTTTCGTTTAATTACAAAATGAAAACCTCGTGGCATAATTCGTTGTCTGATTTTTCATACACACCAACAGAACAAGATCAAATAAATTGAATATACTTAAATAATTATATTAGTATATGTTACTCTCTTTGAAAAAAAAATTAATTTCTCCCCGGTGTACTTTTTATAATACTCAATTGACTTTTTGAAAAATTGATATAGTTATTATTTTTATCCAAGTAAGAGATGTAGTCTTTTTTAAGAAATTTTTTAAATTAAAAAAATACTAAAAATTTCTCCATTTAGAAGCATGAACAACAAAGCTTACCCTAGCTTTAAAGTCTATGGGTTTGTTTAGGAATTCATTTTAAAAATTAGGTAACACTTATGATTTATCCGAAAATATATATTTTGTCTAAATACTCACAATTTTTAAAATTTAAATTTTATAATAAAATTAGGTTTTGAAAAGGATATTTTCTTATCAAATCACATTTTGTCATAATAAATTTTATTTTTTCTCTTTTTTCTTTTTTTCTCTTTCATCTTTTTCTACTTATTTTTTTACTCGGAACCCTTAAATGTTATTCTCAACATAACTTCCTAAACACAATCACCTTATCAAAATCCGTAAAATTTATTCTCCCAAAATCTATTTTTCAAAACCAAGTTTTACTTCAAACTCCTTAAAAAATAAAAAATATTCTTCAGAAACAAACTTCAATGATGAATCCTTGCCATGATTAGCGTTTCTTGATCCGTTAACAGCCTAATTATTTTCATTAATTAAGTCCTGATTAGAAGATATTTGTCCTTGAAATCACTGCTATGACATTGTAGACTCTTGAAAATTGAAATGATGTATGCGACTGGGCGCTCTCGTTGAAGAAGGGAAACAACGTGGTTGAAGCCGTGAGAGAAATGAACGGAAGCAGCGGCTTTTCAATTCTAAGTACGGCATGTGCTTCTTTCATATTTTCCCCGCTTCACATTAGTCATTACTATATCATATCTGCCCTGTTGAGAGCGAAAGGCTACGTTGTGAGTTAATTTATTCAATTTCTCGTTCAGGATTTTCGTCTAACAATTGTCGGGTACTCCAAAAAAATGCCTTCTTTATTGACCGATGACCCCTATTTATATCAACAACCACCCATGAAACCATGTCTTTTGTCCCACCACCCACCATCTCCCTCATCCTGAGTGTTCGTAATAAGCCCTTTTAATTTCTTTCGCTTTTGTAAGGATTAGCTTTGTTTGTGTTCTTTTATCTGCCTCCAAGTTCAAGGACCCATTTTTTCTGTACTGTACCAGTCCTCTGTTTTTGCCTTTGTTTGTGCTTATCATCATCCTCCAAAGGGCTCATTGTTCTGGTATTGTGTCGGCCTTATCTGTTGTTGTAATCTCACAGAGAGACACAAGGAATAACACAAATGGGGAACAGTTTAAGGGGGAACAAGACCACAAAGGTGATGAAGATTGATGGAGAGACAATGAAGCTGAAGACTCCAATGAAAGCTGGGGATGTGTTGAAGGATCATCCAGGTCTTGTTTTGCTCGATTCTGAGTTAGTGAAGCATTATGGTGTTAGAGCAAAAGCTTTGGAAGCACACAAGGATTTAGAGCCTAAGAGACTATATTTTCTTGTGGAGCCTCCTAGAAGGACGGCTCCTCCAAGGAGAATCCGTTCTGGGATCAACATGAGTGCCAAAGATCGCCTTGAGAACTTAATGCTGGCTAGGAGGTCTGCTTCTGACCTTTCCATCATGAAGAAGCAGAATAGTAATGATGATGCTGCTATGGCCAAGGAGGAGTCTGAGAATGGTAAGGTGAAGCTCAAGTTGAAGCTTCCAAAGAAAGAGGTGGAGAAGTTAATTAAAGAAAGCAAAGATGAGACTGAAGCAGCACAGAGGATTATGGCTCTCTACATGGCTGCAACCTCAGCCTCATCTTCAACCACTGCCAGTGCCTCCAACACAACCACCATGATGAACACCAGCAGCGGCAGCAGCAGTAGAGACAGTGAGAACGAAAGTGAGGCAAGTGGGGAGCTGATAGAGCATAAGGTGCATTTGAAGGTAACTTTGAATTTTTCATGCCTTAACGGTCATATTTTGCATTTCGCTGACACTAAGTTTTAGATTTTAGCTTTTGCACTTCTTGATCGATCAGCTATACTTCTTGATCTCATTTTAGTTCTGTGACATGGCTTTTTAGCAGACAACAAGTTTAGCTTTGGATTTGATGAAATTACGCTTCGTATGTTTTAACCAAAGTGATTTGTTCCAAAAGTATGAGACCAATGGATCCAATCATATAGATGGCATTTTTATTTTCTATTTTTTTTTTAAATTACTAGAATCCAAATGACCATTGCAGTCATTTTCATTTGACAAAATAAGAAAAACAGATGAGATTCCTCCTCATCATTCATCAAGCACATTTTGTGACATATTTGTCTGTTTTAGAATCTTGATTAACATAATATTACAATTTGTCATCCGCATTAGCAGATTTTTCTCCATCAAGACACTTGTGAGTATATTTTTCATTTTATATATATATCATTTCAGGATTTTCTGTCTTCAGTTATATAAAAAAAATACTGTCAGAACAATCATAGGATTATAAGCTGGATCATCAGTGACCTGCGAAAGACAGAAAGAGATTGCATATCTACTTGTAGATTAAAGGCCAACTTATATTGACAATTGACATTTTGAGTGAATCTAAAATCCCTATCAAAAGGTGATCCATTGAGTCAATATTTTTTTGAAAATTCAGAAAGCAGAGGGAAAAGGTTGACATAGAGGGAGTGTTAGGTAGAATTTGTCTGTCACGAGTAGATTGATTCAATAAAATACACTAACACTTCTGGCATCTTCATGTTATTTCTTTGTTTCATCCAGCATTATAATGTCTGTTTGGGAATGCTATAGAGAAGTACTTTTATGTAAATCGAGATAAATATATGGAGGAGATTATCTCATTTTGCAGAAAAACACTGTTGAACGTATATTTGGTTTTTGGAAACGTTGTTCCAAACAAGCCCAATCAATTATGGTGCATCCTGCATCATGATGTTATGTTTTCTTGTACTTCCAATACTCTAATCTTATTTATTATGCATCCAATGTCATAAACCATAAATAAGATTATGGTGCTAGATATAACTAGAAAATACATTTGGAGGTGCTGAATGCACAATTAAATAAAATCAAGATGTTAGATGATACTTTATCCTTAATTAATTAATTTATAAACCCATCATGTAATATAAGAATATAAGAAATTTACACACACACACACAATATATATATATTCATAAATGTAGATAAACCATGGCACCAGACAGATTTTCTTCTCATTCATAGTGTGAATTCTTGTTTTTGTAGATTAGGCCATGCTTATAGGTTAGATGATGAGTCCTTTTCAATCTGTTGGCTATGCACATAAAAAAAAAAAAAGCATTTGTCAATTTGTCATTGAACTATTTGTACTTTATATAGCTTCCTTTACCAAATCTTAAGGTCAAATATTTGGGAGAATCTGCAACCACTAATTTTTTTTTTTTTTGCTTTTTGTTTGTTTGTTTGGGACATTCCAGAAATTGCAGAAGAGGGTCAGTTTTAAGCCAATCACTCATCAAGCAGTAAGAGAAATAGTGGTGGCTTCATAGTGGGACTTCTCAGTTCTTACCCAATTCAAAAGAAAAAATAAAGACAGATTAATGTTATTTATGATGTTCTTATAATTTATAGATGTGCACCAAAAGTTTCCGTTTGGACCAGGTTGTACTTCTGATGATATATAGAAAACTTGCAGATGTAAGTAACTTGAAGTTTAGGTATCATATGTACATTACTCACTATATGTAATATAATATGTTGGAGATAATTTATAAGCTCCGTTAAAGCCAACTTAGTGAGAAAACATTGAGCATGTTTGGTTTTACATGGTTTTGGTGGTTTCTGGCATGAAATCAACTACATTCATTATGAGTTGACTTACATTATGCCCTGTTTGGTATGCGGAATTTGGTTTTGATGAAATTGAAAGTGGAATTGGAAGTGGAAGTGAGATTAAAAGTATGTTTGGTACGATGAAAGAAGTGGGTATTAGTTTAATTTAATATTTATATTTATAATGTGAAAAAAGGACTAATATACCCCTCTAACAAAAATTCTCCTCTCCCCAAAAAATTCCCCTCCCCCACACCAGCAAATTCCGACAAGCACAGGCGTCATTGGCCACCGTCGTCAAGCAAATTCAGACAAGCGGCAAATTCCGACAAGCACGACAAGCAAGACAAGCACAGATCGAAGCTTGTCATCGTCATCTTCGCAGATCATTGAAGATCGAAGCTGTTGGAACTCGGTTTTAAACAAAAGAAGCTCGTCGAGAGCCAAAGACGTTAGTTCACCGCCGCCTGAAAGAAAGAGCTGCCTCATTCACTGCCGCTTGAAAGCAAGAACAAGGGAGGCAGAGACGAGGGAGGCTTGTCGTCGTCATCATCGCAAAGTCGAAAGTGTGCGTCGTCGAAGGGGTGCTTTGTCGTCGAGAACAGGAAGAGGAGCACGGGTAAAATGGTGAAGGAATGGGTTCCATGGAAGTGGAACTGAGTTCCTAGGGGTTGAGCATGGAACCACCATTTCCCACATCTGATGGAAATGAGGGTTCCATGGAAATGAGATCCACCTTACCAAACATGCCAAAACCTCAGTTCCAACCTTAGTTCCAATTCCAACTTCTCACTTCCATGCTACCAAACGGACCACTAATGTGTGTGTTTAGGAATCTGTTGGACGAAAGGGTTAAGGATTTTGAGATGCTTTTATGGATTTCAATATGTTTTTTACGAATTTCGAGATACTTTTTATTTTGAATTACATGCACCGTTGAAAAAAAGTTTTCCCAAATAGCTACCAATTAATCTAAATTTAAGTTGGGTTTGGTCACAATGAAGGGAAAACTCTTGTAGTTTTGGAAAAACCACTTTTCAGTTACATATACTTTCCCTTAATTTGTAATTTGATGCTTATGTGTTTTTTCTCTCAATTAAATCTTTTAATTTTAACATGTTAGTTTTCTCTCTCTTTTTATAAGCTGGACTTAGGCCCTGCTTAAGAAAATATTGAGTTTGTTATTATTTAATCCAACACTGCTAAAAAGATATATAATTCGCTTTTTTAACATCCATTATTTTCAAAGACTATCAATCATGTGTTCTCATATAATTGTTTATTTTTAAAATACCACCTAACAACTCTTAGAAACAAAAAACAAATGGAGAATCTTGCTATAATAATGAAAGGGGCATTTGGACTGTATAGTGTATTTTTGAAGATTTCATTTGTATTGGACAACTTGAAGTTTTCATTCTCAGGTTCCAAAAAAATAAGAAAAGAGTTTCGTCCATTTTTTCAAAATTGATAGACAGTATGTACGGCGATTGATAATGACATATAGCACTGACTAATTTTTAATTCCTAAAAATATATTAAATAAATAAATGGATAAAATAGCATTCAATACCCTGATGTAATTTTCCTGTAATGTTATTTTCCGGTAGCAGTATTCAGCACCCTACTCATAAATAGTGCATTGGATATTACTTTCCTAATTCATATAACACTTCGATATTGTTTTCACGTTACATCCAGCGCCATAATCTTATTTATGAATTAGGATGCTGAATGCACTATAAATAAGATCAGGATGCTAAATATTATGGGAAATAAAGGCACTAGATGTTATATTTCTATTTCATCCAATACCTCGATATTATTTTTCTCACTCTGATATTATTTTTCAATAGTAGCATTCAACACCCTAATCATAAATGGCGCATTGGATATTACTTTCCTAATGCAGCTAACACCTTGATATTGTTTTCACATTACATCAAACGTCATAATCTTATTTATGAATTAGGATATTGAATGCATCATAAATAAGATCAGAATGATAAATGTTACGGGAAACAACGTCAAGGCATTGGATATTATGTTTCTCATGCATCCAACACCTTAATCTTATTTAAGGTGTTGGAAACACCAAGAAATATAACACTGATTGATGGATGCACTATAAATAAGATTATAATATTAAATGCAACTAGCGTTGAATACTACTTTACTTAAAATAAATTATGGTATTGTTTGGTTGTTTTTTATTGACTAGTGCAAAAATAACCCTAGGTTGTTGCCTATTTGTGTTTGTGACTATAGGAATCAAAGCCTCCAATTAAGAATACAGCTTTGATATTGGGGCCCCTTACTAAAGAAGGGACTAAAAAAGAAAAAGAAAAGAAAAGGTCGTCTTAAACGTAATTTTCAAAATTATAAAGTGTGAGGGAGGATCATATGCAAGTCAATATCGAGGGCTCACAGTAGCATGTGCATATGTACACACTAAAGTTGTGCATCTCTCCCATTCAAAAAGGCAAATTCCTAATCACTCTCTATTCACATTCACACACCATATGCACAAGTGACTTTTGCAACCTTTATAACATCAAGCTTTAGTAAGCAACTCATCTCTCTCTCACACATATAAAGGAACGATGCCGGATATTAAACGTGGATACTATATTGTTATAAACTAACTCATCCGGTTTATTTAAACACATTTGAATCCATTTTCTACCGTTAGATTTAAAAAAATGAATGGTTCAAATGTAATATCTTATAAAATATTATTATAATATCAATAAAATATATATAAATAAATTTAAGTTGTTAACATTTAATCTAGACTGTTTACAACATGTGATGAAAAAAATCGATTTATGAAATATTTTAAAAATGGTTTTATAAAATATTATCTGAACGATCTAATTTTACTAACTAATGGTGGTGGAGAAAGGATTTTAAGAGGAAAATGAGAAATATAATTGTAAGAGGAATCAACTCTCATTTTTTTCATGAATTAGAATGAGTTGTATTAATATAAATTATCATTTTTAAAAGTAAGAACAGGTTGGAGGTTTGTTTTATCATAAAAACAAGGTTTCATTCCGCCTTATCTCCCAAATTTTTAATTTTTCCCTAAATTATTCACATTAATTACATATATAAAAAGAGATTTCCATCAATTTGAGCAATAATCATGGGGACATTTTATAGAAACTAATATATGTTTATTATAAACATAAAAATTATATGTATTATAAATAACTCACTTGACTGATTTCTTAATATTTTTAAATTAGTTGTATAGCTAATCACTTTAGACCAAATGTGTGGTTTTTTCCAGTTGAATTATACATAATTCTTCTAGTGAATGGATTAATTCAAATTCCTATTAAAAGTACTCACATTTAACATAGGACAATACTTCAAATATGATTACCTCTAGTAAGATGATAGTACATTTTAGCAAAAGAAAAAAAAGGTCCTTCTTAAGTAATTTTTTATTTAAGATTTTAAAATCCTAAACTTTTATTTTAAAGAAATCCAAACTTATCCATTTAACTTAACCATGGTTTATTGATCTTGTTGTATTTTGACTTCAACTTTGTGATTCGTTGTATGTTGAGTTCCACAAGAAAAACTTTTTAATTAAATTCAAGTTATACAGAAATTATGAAATTATAAATATTTTCCCCATTGTTCTGAGTCTCAATTGGATCACAGATACTCTTAGTTTTTCTTCCATTCCCACGTGTGCTTAGAATATTTCGTTTTGGACCCTTTTCAGAGGAATAAATTATATGATGATAA
>JANTPZ010005582.1:0-14088 GCA_025593235.1 Vachellia pachyceras
CTTATTCATGGATTACTCTCCGCTTAGCTCTATCCCCTAGGGGTATTTTAGTGATAGGTTTTATAGAAACTGGACGATCCTATTTGATCAAATACCTAGCGACAAACTCATCCTGAATTATTTAAAATTGTACTTAACACCCTAAAATATTTAATAGTCAAATTTTACTCCTAAAATATTAGAAACGATGCAATTCTCACTCCTAATTTAACAAAAATTAATCACCGTTAATATTTTATTGTTTATCATCTTCATCATGCCAAATGACTTCACTGAACCTTACAATAATGCTCTCTTCTTTCACCCAACCTTGTTTTATGGGAATTTTTCAAACGAAAAAATAATGCGGTTGCTTATTATGTTCAACACGTGTGGTAAGGGTGAAAACATTGTTGATCGGATTTTATTCAAGTTATTCAAACAGTGTAATATAGGAATAAAGAAGAAATAAAGCATGATTATGCTAACTCCAAACGTTAATTAATATAATTTCCCCAAAAACCAAAAAAATAAATAAAGCCATAATGTGTCTTCTTATCAGTGTTAAGGTTCATATATCATATGCCTTCCTGATAAACCAAAACGACCCCAGTCAATATTTTTTTCCTGCAACAATATATTTACATTCCCTGATTTCTATATATACTACTAGTGTGTATTCATTTCCTACTTCTTGATCATCATCATCATCATCTTCTTCTTCTTCTTCTTTTCTTCTTCTTCTTCTTCTTCATCTGAACCAATTGTGTACACACACACACACACATATGGCTTGGTTAAGCGATAGGGATGGTGTGAAGAGTACAGTATTAATGGTGATAGTTCAGATTATATACGCTGTGACGAATATATTGTATAAAATGGTAGCAAATCATGGAATAAGCATAACTGTAGTCATAGCCTACAGATTTCTCTTCCCACCTCCTTCATTGTTCCTCTTGCTCTCTTCTTTGAGAGGTAAATGACTCTCTTCCTACAAAACTATTACATTTTATACCATATATACCAAAATGCCTCTCATTTTGTATAGAAACTAATAAAAAAATATGTATTTGAATATAGATACACACTTTCTCCAGTCCATAATATAAATCACTTCGAGGAAAAATCCTTAAATATATATATATTCCATCCAGTCAATAATACAAGTCACTTGGATAATGATTAATATATGCTTGTTTTTCAATTTTATCCTCTCATTTAATGCTTAAATATGTCTCATTGTATTTCTCTTTTTCTTTCATAACCTCATTTAATATGGATTTAGTTGGACAAAAGTTTTAATTTAAAATAAATTTAATGAATTAACTGCTATTTTATGGTTTTGATGAATTGATTAAAGCGACTTACTCTATATTGTGGACCATGGAGTATGTATAATTGTATGATGATGATGACTTGGAGATTAGAATTTTTCTCAATCCTTTCTAATTTCTATGAAGTACTTTTTTATTACAGTTGATATTGTTTTAAATCCTAATTAATGCTCTTGTAGTTTTACACAGGGAAAGCCTCAAAACAATTAATGGGACAGTTCTGCTCCAAGCTTTCCTTTGTGGGTTATTTGGGATCTTAAATATCAAATGCTCGGCTTGAAGAATGCATTAAACATTATCATCTCTCTAATTTGTAAACAATATTAAACATAATATTTATGATGATATGATCCTTTTCATTTCAGGGGATCCTTGCTACAACACATGCTTCTTCATTCCTTGACCTTCGTATCAGTATCATACGCCGCAGCTGTAGTGAACCTTGTTCCTTTAGCCACCTACATCATGGCTGTCTCATTTAGGTAGTTAACTACAGTAAAACACATCTCTTCAACTGTGCACTTCAGGAAATATGCGTAAATATATGATTGACTCTTGTTACTCAGTATCTGTAAGCTTTGAGTAAGTGTAACTCTATCCCTATAGTTTTGTTTTAATCGGCATGTTTAGCCTCTCAAGTTTAAGTCACCACAGTTCAGTTCTTATAACTTTAACCATTTAAAACTTTGATCTATAAAGTTAAAAAATATACAATTGGTTGAAAGGTTAAATTAAAGAGACTGAAATTACAGATTAATCAAAACTAAAAGAGGTTAATTTGTATCGATTTAAAGTTTAGCAACTGAGTTATAATTAAAGTCAAAACTACGAGGACAAAATGATTATTTTTTTATTATAAAAAATTATCAGATTGGAGAGGATGAATTTGGGGACAGCAGGGGGGAAGGCAAAGATATTAGGGACCCTCACAGGAATTGGTGGAGCCATGATCCTTACCTTCTGCAAAGGCAAAAGAATCCAAATCTGGACGGCTCATATTAATTTGATGCGGCACATGGCAGTATCACACGGCAGCTCCACTACTACTTCTACCATTTGGGGCTGCATGCTTGCTTTTGGTGTCTGCCTTAGTTATTCCTTGTGGTTGATAGTCCAGGTCATTATAATCCTTTGCATTTGATTCTTTTGTCTACGTCTGCACGGAATCAAACTCGAGACTCCGTGCATTTCATGCCTCTAATTTGTTTCTTTTTTTTTCTGCAATACCTTCTTCGTGTAACATGTCAAAGCAATTAAACAGGCAAAGATGACGCGGACATTTCCATGGCAGTACTCAAGCACAGCTTTAATGTCAATCATGAGCTTACTTCAAACTTTCATCTTTGCATTTTGCATTGAGAGAGACTGGAATCAATGGAAGCTTTGCTGGGACCTTAAGCTTCTCACAGCAGCTTATACAGTAATGTCCTTCACCTTTTCTTTCCTGACTCGTGTGCTAGACCTAATCATTCATTCAGATCATTAACTGAATCGAAATCTTCTGGAACCATGCATGGTAATGTAGAAAAACTAGGTAATGTAGAAAAACTATGTATAAAATGGTGAGTCATATCACTGTGCATACCTACAATTTTTGTCCTATATATGAAGCATATATTACTTCAAAATGGGTAGTTCAATGGATGGAGCTCTCATCAAGTAGGGTATGGGAAGGGATAGATATACACAATCTTAATCTCTGCAAGCAAAGGAATTGTTTCTAAGATTTGAGCATACGATCTTCAGATCACATAGCAACAAACCTTACCATTGCGTTGCATAACTGATGGATTCGATTTGGTTCTGTTTTTGTAGGGAATAATAACATCTGGGGTGGCTCTTTCCCTGATGGCATGGTGTGTAATGAAAAAGGGACCTTTGTTTGTGGCCATTTTTAATCCTCTCGTGCTTGCTCTGACCGTCCTTGCAGGCTCTTCACTACTTGATGAAACTCTCTATATTGGAAGGTGAGTTTAATTAATTACTAGATACAAAATCTGTTTTTACCCTTTTGCACATGGACAAAAACTAACATTCATTAAAAATAGAGGGACATGGAATAGGTTTAATCCATATTTTTTATTCATGGTCCATCACATATGTATGATTGAAAACAACTGATGAAAACTCGGTTGCAATAAATATCCAAGTCTAATTCTCACTTTAAGGGGGGAAAGGGACATACGCAATAAATGGAATTAATTGATTAATCAGATTATTATTGTTAAGTGAGTTCAATGAAGCTGATTTCTTTGTTAGGAGGTTAATTAATGTGTATATATAATTAATATTGTGTGCAGTATAATAGGGATGGTGTTGATTGTGAGTGGATTGTATATGGTGTTACGTTATGGGGTAAAAGCAAAGAAGCAAACGAAGCATCAGAAGAGCATTCAAGAGCCTCTCTTCCATCTGAATCCATCCAAATTATGTCTCATCACTCAAACTCATCACCACCAATTCACAAGGAAGTAGTCCTATAAATTAAAGGGGTTGTTTGGATTAACGGTGACAAAAGTAGCTTTTATTTTATCTAACTTTTACGATGGATTCGAAGAAAGCTTCACCGAGTTGTAAGGAACAAATACATTATGCTTGACATTATTAATGAAAAAGGACCAAATCAAAGTGTAAAGTGAGTGAAGTGACTATTTTATTTGTGTTAGGGATATTGTTAAGATAAACACGTTAGTTACTCTTAACATGTTGTGAAATAAAAACAATTAATATCAAGAGAAAGAGATAATATAATAAATACCATATATATAAGGCCAAAAACACAAGTCTGGGTGGTGTAGTCGGTTATCACGCTAGTCTCACACACTAGAGGTCCCCGGTTCGAACCCGGGCTCAGACACATGCAAATATATCACTTTTCCTTTTGTTTTCATTATTTTATAAATGCTTAAAAAATTTTGGCAGCATTAACAATTAATTATTTTTTGGTGGAGAATCTATAAGATACTCTCAACTTTATTTTTAAGTAGTTTTAAATAACCCTCCTACATTTTTAAATTGAAATTTCATTTTCTCAATGTGTTAATTTTGCTTCTTCTTTTTTCAAAATTCTATATTAAATCACTACCTTTTAATATGTAATCGCAATTCAATTTCTAACTATGAGATTTATTTTAGGTAAACCGACATTCAACACCTGAAGTTATTTCTTCATTGTATTTTGCATCATAATTATAATTTTATTTATGATATATCCAGTACTCTAAATTAGAAATAAGATTAGAACTATGGATATAATTGAAAATAACATTACGGTATTGGATGTTAGAAAGAAGTAAGGACAGATAAATAAAATACTTGAAAGATGCAAAAATTAAATTTTAAGAAATAAATTGTAATTTTTTTTTGGCCAAAAGAAATAAATTGTAATTAAGTCAAATTTATTCCAACTAAAAGCATGTACTACATTTTAAAAAAAAAAATTAAAGAGACATATACTAATAGTCTAGTGTTAAAATTTGAGATTGAATTTATGATTTCTCGTATACAAGAGAGCTGCATGTGGTCATTAAGTCTTGAGACTTAAGGCCATGCAATGACCCACCAATATGGTATAATATGATCCAATCTGACAAACCCTCTATTTGGCAAAGCTTATCAATCCCCTAAAAGCACGTTCAACAGTGTTTTTTCGTAAAATCAGATAATCCCCTCCATATATTTAGCTCGACTTACGTAAAAGTACTTTTCTACAGCTTTCCCAAACGGATATGTTATTACACTATCTTGAAAATTTAAGCATAACAAAAATCTTAGATATATCAAACCAGACTACTTTCCCTAGTGAATATGTAACATCTCACTTGAAAAAAAAAAACAAAGAATTCCTCTTGAGGAGCCTCTTGAGTTACTTTAGACAATGGTAGCCTCATGAGGAGTCACAGAAATAAAAATTGCCTCCTGCGTGCTCCTATGATACTATCCATTCAAGTTTCAAACCTTTACGTTTTTTTTTTCAAATTAGTGTAATATGGTAGAGCAATCTTCAACTCGACGACCAAAACCAATCTTGAACCATATCAGACATCAGGCAATAAAGTCTAACCCAGAATAATTTCATATCAGACATCAGGCCAATCCAATTTGGATTTACCATCGGCATAAGCAAGGTAACCTGGGGACGTGATTCAAATCACCCAGTTTAGAGATGTTATAGAAGATGATTGGTCTTATTACACCAAAGCAGACCAGTTATCCAACATTATTGTGTGTAATACTGTTTTGAATTAATGAAATACAGTGAACAGAAATAGGAACTAGCGTGGGAGGGAGCAGTGTATACTGATGACAACCAGTAGGTTCTGATGAGAAAGTTCAAGATTAATAAGGCCTCAAGCGTCGTCAAAATCAAACCCTGACCCGCTTTTAAGGCAACCAGGTCCCATGCATGCCTGCAAAGCAAACCCTAGATATAGATATGTATCTATATATATATATGTATGTATTTATAATTATAATGGCAGTTAGTGGCATGCTTCTGGGCTCTGGACGTTACCTTAAGCTGCTGTTTGGGAAAATGAGCGGGGGATCTTCTGAGTGGGATTTCAGGAAAATAAAGAAGAAGTAGGGTTTGATATATAACAGCGAATCAAAGTTATAATTTTAATTGAGAGTTATATCAACGTTTAATGCCCTTATGTTTACGTGCTTGGATAAGATTAATTTCAATAGAAGAATGCATGCGCACAGGGAAAAACGATTTTTTTTTAAAATGAATTGCAAATATTAATTTAAATTAGTATTAAAAATTCAATTATAAGTTGAGAGTTATATTTAATAACTTAAATGACTTATTTATAATTGAGACTTCTAAAGTTACAATTGTTTGCATGAATATTTAATTTTTTTTAAAGAAAAATTTATCGAAGACTTAACTGTTATTAATTGAACCTTTTGAGATCTTACTGCCATTCTTCATCCCCTTTTACATGTTGTTCAAATGAATAAATAATTAGCCTAAGGAAAATAATAAACTAAACTTAGATCTTGTGTCACTACCAGAAAAATATCATTTAACGACAAAAAAATCCATCACTAAATGGTTATTTTTCATTAGAAAATTTCTATTTAACGACGTAAATATTAACGATCCTCGTTTTAGTAACGGAAAATAGTCATGCACGTCGCTAAATTGTACTTTTTTTGTTAGTGTGTTTCATGACAGTACGCTTAGTAATCTGTATTTTTTTTTTGTTGTCATTTTACAATAGGATATACTGGAAAGATTTTTTTTTTTTGTTTGGTAAAGACAATTTTGGTTAATTGGATTTTGACCCCATACATATAATTTAAAGATATTTGTATGAAAATTTTGTATCTGCTAATAAGTTTTATGCAAACTGTTCTGATGATCGTTCTTACATTTTGCCTTAATAATATGGTCATTCCTTATATTTTAAATCATACACTATTTTACTAAGTTTTTATAGAATTGTTAAATTTTCAACCTAAAGGCCGCTTTTAGTTTAAGGGAAATTTACCATCTGATTCTGAATAGATAAATTAATGAATAAAAGGTTTTAAAAATTGATAAAATTGCTATTAGATCTCAGCAGTAGCTGGTCCGTTTGTCATTAACAATCTCACCAGCCATCAATAACAACCGGATCAGCTACTATTGGGATCTGATGGTAATTTACCAATTTTGGATCTTTTGTTCATTAATTGGTTTACTTGGGACCTGAATGTAAATTTATCTTAGTTTAATTTAGGGTACAGCTTTTTAAACGTTATTTAACCATATTAACTAATTTCCTAATTTAAATGATAAGTCACATTGGAGGTGTTTGCTGAAATTTCTATATATAGTTGAATTTGGGGCTAATACAATTTATACAGTTCATTTATAATGTGGGTAGGGAATATTCACTCTCATGCAGTTTTAAATGGTAGGGAATTTTTATTGCTAATTATTGAGTGCCAACTAAATTTTATTATTTGAATGTGTTGCTTTTGCAATTATAATAATTATTGCAGAAGTAATCATCTAAAGTCTTAGCCATCTCAGAAATATCCATTCAATTGCATAATTGCATTCATGTGAAACCATATCAATAATTGTTGGCATTTAATTGGAGCATGAAATTAAAATAGTTTTTTTTTCATTTTAATAGATTGAGTAAATCTTAAGTAATTAAATTTATTAAGTATATCAATTAGGCTTATTAAAAGAGAAAACTTGCCCCACTCAATTATACAAACCACTTATACGATAACTTTCTGTTTAAGCTACGTTTATATATAATATATAATTCTAACTCTTGTTGTATTTATTATCTGAAATATAATATTTTGTTATTATATGTTGTTGGTCTTAATTATTATTTTTATGAATCTGTTGGGTTTAATTATTACTATGACTTAGCAGAGTTTACCAACTTATCTGATTTCTGATCATTATTGTGAAGAAAATTAGCTGTTTTTTATTTCTTCATGAGGAGAAATTCATAAATATATTATATGGACAGGGTAGGTAAATAACATCCATTATCATTTAATGAAACTCTCAGTATAACAACGTTTTCACTTTTTTAAGTTAAGTCAATCTAATCTAATTATATTATGTAATTTAAGGATGCTTTGGTAATTTGAAAAGGGGAGAAAGGCTAAATTAATTTTGTAAGAAGAAATCAATTTTGTAATATAAAAGTGTTTTCCATGTTTTAAATAAACAACAAGGCTAAATTATACAAAATATTCCTAAGCTTAGAACCACTTACAAATAACCTTTTTAACTTCTAAAACTTGATTACAAACAACCCTAAACTTTTAAGTGGTCTAGACATAAGATAATGGTCATGTTTAACAACACGTTTGAGAATCTCAAAAATCCGTTCAACAGTATTTTTCGTAAAACGAGATAATTTCATTTACATATTTACTTCGATTTACATAAAAACACATCTCCACCGCATTACCAAATGGGTCTGATCTCAAACAGTCAATTTTATATTCTTAAATTTTATTTTTATTAATCCTTTCAAACTTTAAGTTATTATATGCAAGTGAATCCTTAAACTTTACCCAACTTGAGCATAACTGATGAACAAAAATAATAATTTATATAAGAGTGATCGCTATAAATAAAAAAGTTTAAGAAAATTTATTGTAAAGTTTTAAAAGCTAAAGAGATTATTTATACATATAAGTAAGGTTGATTGGTTGATTTGTATCATTCACCCTAGAAGTAATAAAAATATTAGGCCTTGGCAAAAAAAATAAAAATATTAGGCATATCTCTTTTTGATAAAATGAAAATAATCCCTTTTGTTTTTCAAAATGTAATCTACCTATCATGTCTTCAAATCAACACAATATTTATAAACACAGAGAAGTGCAACCAATAAAATTAAAAAGATTAAATACTACCACCTTCTTGTTTAATATAAAAGCTAGTAGTCAATGTCTAATTTAGATAGATTAAGAAAATTAATTATGCTAGATATATATCGTAAATATGGGTAAGTTTTTCTGAAACACTTCTTTTCGTTATGCATATCATTAATTGAAAGCACTTTAATATACCCCAATAATGCCATGTTTTAGGAAAAATTATAAATGTTAGAGGAAAAAATGATAATTAAATTTGAGAAATATAGTTGATTAAGATTTTATTTATATGATTAAATTTAGCAATCATTAACTCTTATATTAAAAATTAATTGGTATATTAAAATGGTAAAAAAAGTAACTTGACTAGTAGTTTCAATTTTAACTTGTGGATAAGTGGGTAATGCGTGTTTGGAAATCCGTTAGGAGGGTGATTTTACGGATTCCAAAATAAGTATGTAAGACGAGTTTTATCTCGATTTACGTGTAACGTGATGGTAACGTACACATCAAACAAGCACATATGTTAAGAATCTGTAAGGAATTTTTTGTCACCTTTTTATTTTGTGCATGTTTGGGAAATAATTTTTTCCAACTGTACACGCAAGCCAAGATAAAAGCGTCTCAAAATCTATAAAAAATATTTTAAAATCCGTAAAATCATCTCAAAATTGATAAAATCATCTCGTAATTTGTAACTCTCCGACGGATTCTCAAACCCACGCTTTTGATTTTAGCTGACTTGACTTGATCTAATTAAAACTCAAATTTAAATTGAGAAGAGACAGGGAAAGAACAAATCCGTAGAAACAGATTGCAATGCTGGGGTGAGTCAGCGTGGGCGGTGGTGCAGTTTGTTCGTCGAGTTTCATGGAAACGGAAAAAAGTCAAATCCCGTTTGGTCATTAGCATTCATTACCATGTGGGCATATTAAATTATAGTGGGGAAAAAGGGTATATGAAATTAATCTTTTGAATGTTTCCAAGTTAAACCCAAGGAATAAACACTCATTCACTCAAATAATGATCCCATGTTAATAAATTAATAAATTATTAATAATTCAACTTCTTAAATCGAAGCTCTTTCTTCCCCTGGTTCGTGAACTAGATTTGATGTAGCATTGGAGTCCGGGTATGAGAGAGAAAGAGGAGAGGGGAAAAGAAGAGAGAATGAGCTGAAAAGCGCGAGAAGGGATCTCTCTTCGGTGAAAGAAAATATTATTTTAGGATTTTGACCAAAAGTCTCTTGAATCTCTCTCTCTCTCTCACACATTTTGGGTTTCATCTCTGCAAGTGGTGATTATGCTTGAGCCACAGATCTATTCAAATCTGGGTAAGTTGATCTTCCTACCCCAAGTTTCTTTCTCTCTTTCTTTTCAACTTGAACAACCTCTACATGTTTTTGCGTCGAATCTGAACTTTTTTGTGCGAACTGGCCACTGGGGTTGTGTTGAGAATGCTCGGAGAGGATGCTAGGTTTTTGGTTTTCTCCCTGAGTCATTTTTATCTGAGAAGTGGGTTTCATAATGGAGGCAAATCTAGAATGGGATTCTATGTTTTTGACCTAAAGAGAGCTTTTGAGTTTTGAGATTTATGATTCTGACATTTTCTTCAGATTTGCTGGTAAAGAGCGCCTTCTGGTCCTGCCATGGAGATTTTGGCTGCTTGAATTACATTTACATTTAGGTCTTGAGAGGTAGTCTCAGTCTCTCCAAAATCTCTTCTACTTGAGCCTTTTGGTCTTATTTTTGGAAGAAAATATCCCAGAATATAAAATATATGGAAAGTATTGTTGATCCGTAATTTTCTTATTTAACTTGCGCAATAGTAGCACTGAAATGTTTCTTTTTGGGAAATAATTTGTGTACACAAGAACACATCGTGTATAAACCCCTAACAGGAATTTAGTTATAAGGTTGCATTTAAAGATAAAAGAATAAGATAACAGCATTTAACACTGTTATTTCTCTATTTGTAAGTATCATCATGCTTATCTTCTGCTAAAGTGTTTGATGATAGTGGGTAATTGCCAATATTGACTCCAGAAATTTTATCAATCACTGTTATTTGACTTATCGTTTGAATATATGGATTTTTAAATGGAGACCCAGGATACTAAAATGTTGATGAGATGAAGTGATGGTTGTTAATCTGGATTCCTAGTTATGAGTGATTATTTTTTAGGGAAAGACGGATAATAGAGTAAGAAAAAGTATTATTCTTGTTGTGCAGAACTGAGTCTCTCCTTTCTATGGAAGCCATATGTGCATGGTGATTATATATAGTCCACCAGAAATTCTAAGAACAGAGATATATAGTAGTGGTCTTTCTGGGAGTGTGTTGCAAGATGTCGTTCCGAAGCATAGTTCGTGATGTAAGGGATAGTATTGGGAGTTTATCTAGGCGAAGTTTTGATGTCAGGCTTACTGGCCACCACCGAGGAAAGTCTCATGGATCTTTTCAAGATTTGCATGATCAGCCTTTAGTTGTTCAAAGTAGCCGCTGGGCAAGCCTACCCCCAGAATTGCTATATGATGTTATTAGAAGGCTAGAGGAGAGTGAGAGCACATGGCCTAGTCGAAAGTATGTTGTTGCATGCGCTGCAGTATGCCAATCTTGGAGGAATATGTGCAAGGAAATTGTGAAGTGCCCAGAATTCTGTGGAAAGCTTACTTTCCCTGTGTCCCTGAAGCAGGTTTGCTTTGTAACTTCTGTATAACTGATTGACCTGTTTCAGTTGACTTGTTGGTTACATTTCCATGGAAGTAACACTTTTGGTTGAAGCAAAAGCCTGATTCTTTTTTCATTTTGACCTTTCAGCCTGGACCAAGAGATGGAATGATTCAGTGTTTTATCAAAAGAGATAAATCTAATTTAACATACCACCTATTCCTTTGTCTCAGCCCTGGTAAGCCTTCCTTTTATACACTTGGTAATCTCTTCCATCAACACACAATGACATGTATATATACCGATCATGCTGTTTCCGAGAATAGTGATTCAACTGTTGTCCTTTCTTGTTTTACAAACGTCCAATTTCACTTCTTTTATAAGGACATCCTTAGAGATGCTTCAAGCATGACATTCATACGTTTGACATTAAGTCTAATATCAAGCTTTTTAACTCAACATGATCATTAGAAGCAAACTCATGATGTTGCTCCTACCTGATGCCTAAAATGATATTTTGTTGCTGAAGCAATTTTTAAACACTAAAGGGGAGTCTTGAAAATGCATCTTATTTATGCCATGTTTGTGCATTCTCTCTTCTATTGGCTTTCACTTATGTCACGAGAATCACAGAAGGCTTGAATATGTGTGCATGTAATGCCATATTAATTTAAATGGGAAGTAAAATGGAATTTGATATTTCCTATCATATTCTAATGCATGCTGAACTCAATACATATGCCTTTTCTTCCCCTTTTTTAAATATTTTTTTTTGTTTCGTCTTCTTTATTGCAGCTTTGTTAGTTGAAAATGGAAAATTTCTCCTATCGGCCAAGAGGACAAGAAGAACAACTTACACAGAGTATGTTATTTCCATGGACGCTGACAACATCTCCAGATCAAGTAGCACTTACATTGGGAAGCTGAGGTTGGTTCAGTGTTTAACATCATCATGCTATTCTGTTTAAAACCCTTTCCTTAACTTACAAAAGGAAGTTCTTTTTGACTTGTGTCCTTGATCCCATGCCGTCATGCGTATAAAGGGAAGTCTAGGACATTTTTTATTGCTGTCTTTAATAAATTCGTTTCTGGATTTTTTTACTGATCAGGTTAATTAAGTATGTGTCATTCTGATTTAAAATTGTTCGTTCCTCACATTGATTGAGAATCTTTGTTTACTTTCATCTATCAGGTCAAATTTTCTTGGTACAAAGTTCATAATATATGATACACAACCACCATATGCTTCTGCCCAAATACCCCCTCCAGGGACCGGGAGGACGAGCCGGAGGTTTTATTCCAAAAAGGTTTCGCCGAAGGTCCCATCTGGTACCTACAACATAGCCCAGGTGACATATGAATTAAACGTGCTGGGGACGCGAGGCCCAAGGAGGATGCACTGTATGATGCATTCGATTCCAGTCTCTGCACTTGATACGGATGGCACGGTTCCTGGCCAACCGGAGCTGCTTCCTTGCACCCTTGAGGATTCATTCCGTAGCATTTCCTTCTCAAAGTCTCTAGACCACTCTGTTGAGTTCAGCAGCGCCCGATTTTCTGACATTGGGGCATCCTGCAGCAATGACGGTGAGGATAACAAGACGAGACCCTTAATTCTGAAAAACAAACCTCCGAGGTGGCACGAACAGCTTCAGTGCTGGTGCCTCAACTTCCGCGGACGGGTGACAGTTGCTTCTGTCAAAAACTTCCAGTTGATCGCGGCCACCCAGCCAGCGACTGCCAGCGGCCCCACACCGTCTCAGCCGGCCCCACCAGATCATGACAAGATAATTCTGCAGTTTGGCAAGGTCGGGAAGGATATGTTCACCATGGACTACCGATACCCTCTCTCTGCTTTCCAGGCTTTCGCGATTTGCTTGAGCAGCTTTGACACCAAACTGGCTTGTGAATAGACAAATCAATCAATTCATGTAGCAAAGCCTGATAACAGAGATGGTATCCTTCCCATCTTTTCTTTCTCTTTTTTTTTATTTTTACCTTTTTATTTTCCTTTTTCCTCTCTCTCTCTCTCTCTCTCTCTCTCTCTCTGTGTGATCAGACTAGGCCATTGTTGTCACCCCCAGGTGTATCATGACTCCATTGTGGTAGCAGTGCAAGCCCTGATGATGTAGCAGCAGGGTTTTAGATAATTCTTAACTCCAAAAATGTTTCCTTCTTTTAAATCTCTGGTTCTCTGAACAATGTATCAGAAAATGATTTTAGGTTTTGATGTGAATGAACACTCTTGAATATTAATGTAGGCTCGCTTGTGACTCACTAACCAGTGTTTGTCACACATATTCATTCAAACTTCTTTATGCTACCTCCTAGCCTTGATCCATGTGAGATTAATTTGAATAGATTAAATAAGCGAAATAAAAATTAATTTGTTTGATTTATAAATAAATATATGATATAATGATAACATAATGATGCTAATGAAATAATGTTATATATTATAATTATGTAATTGATTTAGGGTTTGTTTGGAAACTCTTTTCAGAATAGTTTTTACAGATTTTGAGGTAAAACCTAGGTTTTGGAGAACAGACTATGAAAAATAGTTTTTACAGATTTCGAGTCAAAATCTAAGTTTTGAAAAGTGATTTATGTTTGGGAAGTTATTAGCTTTTACAGATTCTAAGGCAAAAAATGGGTAGAAAAGAGGAAAGAGAAGAAAGAAAAAGTAGAAAAAAGAAAGAAAAAAATATGAATGAGAGAATGAAAAAAGTGGGAAAAATAAAGAGAAAAAGGA
>JANTPZ010005583.1:0-12279 GCA_025593235.1 Vachellia pachyceras
CCACCATGTGCTTTGCAGAACATTGTGCTCCCCTGGGCCCCCTTTGTGCATCCAAGAGCTTGGCATCTACGCCCTCCACCATGAGAAATGCAAAGACCTGACAGTCCTTCTGCACTCTTGGTGCAATTTTCCCTCTGACATCTTTTGCCACCACCGTGACGAATGCACAGTCCCGATTTTCCTCTAGCAGCTCGAGTACAACCCTCATAACTGCATCTCCGACCACCGCCATGAGCAATACAGAAATCTGTACGCCCTTCTGCACTCTTAGTGCAACCAAGGAATTCGCATCTCCTGCCACCCCCATGGGCCTTGCAGTACACAGTCCGACCCTCAGCTCCTTTGTGGCAACCTGGTTTCTGACACCTCCTACCCCCACCATGGGATATACAACGTCCAGAAGCACCCCTGGCTCCTTTTCCACATCCCTCAACTAGACATATCTTAGAACTACTGCCGCGGTGATGTTGCTGTTGTGTTACCTCGGAAGTACAGGTGACAGAACTTTTTGGCGTATTTGATGGGAGTTCTAAAACAAAGGGATCATGGTTGAATTTTTCCAAAGCATGGGTTGAAAGGGAGCTAGTGCCTGTATTAAAGGAAGTCTTTGATGATGGTAAAACAATGCCTTCCTTCCAACTGCAAGAAGTTGATCCCTCGTCTGGATTTAGTGCACCACTCAATGCTAATGGCGTCTCCATACTCAATGGAAGAGGTGAAGGGCTTGGATGAACACTTGTAATGTCAGATTCAGAGGGCCCAGTGGAAAGACTCAGCTCCAAATCAACATTGGGCTGCAATTGCAAGGTCTTCAAATTTGAAGTAGCAGGTTTTTTCAGGCTCTGAACCTTTTCAGAACCAAGATGAAGAGTAAAATCCAGTTCAATATCCATAGACGATTCCTCGTCAATTTCTTTGGCAGAAGACATGGCAGTGCAAGCAGTAGCTGAACTTCCCTTGCTGTCTGAGGAACTTGTTGAACGCCCAAGCCCAAGAGACAAAGAAGAGCCAATTCTATGGCCCATGCATCTATCCACTAAATCCCACTTTCTTTTTGTTCCCTTTGAGGAGGACACATAGGCAACAGAAGAGCAAGGGGAATCAAGTCGTAGGATAGTATCTGTGCCATAGCCCACTCCAACTCCATCAACTTGCATAGAGTTGCCCAAAGTATTGAATGCATTAACAGAATGATTAGCAGTGAAACCCAAGTTCTGGAACCTCCTGTCCATAAATCAAATTGCAGAACTAATACCTAACTCCAACCAATTTAAATAGAACAGCCTGCCTGACTTCCGGGTGAATAATAAGATAAATATATACTTTTCTCTACAAAATTAGGGTTAGATGTATCTACAAGAGTATGATGCACCCCCACTGACAAATCCTGAAGTATCACGTCGATCCATCTAATGGAAGTTTAAGCAGTGGTTGAGCTTATGAGTTGTTGCAAGTGCAGATTAATCCCACAAGATCCGGTTCCTTCAAAAGTTCAGCTTGGATGTCAATCATCCTGTTAGAAAGATATCACATTAGTAATGGATATGCAGACATTATAAAGCATCACAAATTTTTTAGTGCACGAAAGCGTCACAGCACATACCAACTCCAAAAGATTGAAGCTTTGACTCATTAATAAACTAGAAGAAAATAAACCAAATATTGAAGCTTAGTATATGCCATAAACTTTACTCCAATATCTGACTTGTGAACATAAATACTAACATAATTATTCAAGCTGTTGTGGCAGACAAAAAATTGGAGTAACAATCAGAAACATTGCATCATTCATTCTCCAAATTATTTAACATTTTAAAAGTAAAGAATGAAGAATATAAAGTACTAAAGAATCTATTCTTCAATCCGTATGGTCTCTCCTACTGATCAAATGGGTTAAGGCTTAGCTGGAACATGGTGTTGAACAAAGTCAGTACCAAAATGAAGGATGACCAGGACTAATAATGCGAAAATATCATGTTTAATTTGATTGCTTAAAATCAAGACAAAAAACAGACATAATAGAGCAGGAGCGGACAGCTAGACATGAAAGGTTGGATTAAGAAATTTATCTAAAATCTAATTGATTCAAAATTAAGAGAAGTAAAAAAAAAACATCAATTCAACAATCTTACAAACGTGTTCCCCAATCTAATTTTAAGTAGCCGAGAACACTAGTTTAAAGGAAGAGATCAAATTATGAACACCATGATTATCGTAATAATCCTCCCGAATTCAAAACGCTGCCTCCCCCATCAACAAGCCAGCCCATAAGCAAAACATATTATAGCACACTCAAAACATAAGCAAGAGAAGGCACGCACTTCCACACTGTAACATAATTACAAGCAACGGAGAAAAAGTGAATATCATAAAAATATTTTTTTCCCTTTCCCACTTCCAAATACGAGTCAAAGAAACAAGGCAACGATGCGTAAAACTGAGGGAGTCTTTCCACCCATGCAAACTAAACTGGAGAGGCCCAACAATTTGTTCAAAGTATTTAGAAACTTAACCCATAAAAAAATAATAAAAATATAGATGAAAAGCAATCGAATTAGCAAGTCTCATGAGCTGGAATATGAGTAATTTAGACTGAAATTTGTGCATTGAAAAGGGAAGTAATGAAAGTGAAGCTTGGAATCGTAAAGTTAATCAAACTCATCGGAGCCAATGCGATGGTGGTTTGAAACACTAGAAGTTGCCAGACAAATAAAAAGACGGGTTTTTGACCATTCTGTTCCCGGAACAAATCAAAAATTCCAATTTTTCACTCAGCACAAAAAGGGCTGCTTTATTGAGAGTTGAAAAGAAGATTATACTCTCGTAGCCATAAACGATAGTTCATCCTCCTTCCAATTCACACAATTAGAACGACCAGTAGAAGAAAACGATAACGCAAAGGACCCGAAAACGTTAGCGAAATTGATAATAACTCCGAACACGGAAGAGCTTCGCATAATAGGATGGGAATAAATCATAGCTGATCAGAATGAAACCCAACAAAAAAGGCAGGATTTTAAGATTTAACCGATCTTCAAAAGAGTTACCTAGCTCATGGATTTGATCCAATAGGGAATTATCGACCAGGACAAATAGAGTAGAACAAGGGGCGTAGGGTTCTAAAAGGCGGCAAAGACGAGAAGGATGTGCTCATGTGCTTGGAATGAGAAATGCAAGCAAGACCGACAAGGAACGGCGAGGTGAAGTGATGGAACTAATAAGAGATGAGAATGGCGAGTTAAGAGACACGGCGCATGCTATTATGATCTAGACGTGGCTGTCTTTGTGAGATGGAGAAAGCAGTAACTAGGGTTACGTTTATATTTTCTTTTTCTTTTTTCTTTTTAATTATTATTTATTCCACATATTTTGATGCAGCAGGTGATCATGCTATTTCTTGGGTATCATTGAACTTCCTTCTTTCTCATTCACACGTATTTTACCAGTAAGGCGAAAATTATTTTTTCGATATGACTTATAAATTATAAGATAGATATATAAAAGGAGTTTTATCTTATTTATCTAGACATTGATTTCCCATAATTTGAATAATTTAAACTCTTTTTGGCGAGGTGGATTGCACCGTTTCTGACAGTTATGTGTAGTTGGTGAGAAAAAGGCTCTCAAGCAGCATGGAAGGAGGAGATGGTGACAATGATCAAGCACTTTTTCAAGGGCAGAGTCAGCATGGAGGCCATTAATAATACCAATGTGGAACATGCAGAAAGTTTAGGGCAGTTTAAACCAACAGGGCTATGTAATTTTGCTTATAAAATTGTCTCTAAAATCATTGCTAACAGGTTAAGGCCAGTAATGCAGAAAGTGATATCAGAAAATCATAGAGTATTTGTGGCTGGATGGCTAATCTAAGACAACATCCTGGTGGCACACGAAGTATTTCACTGTCTCAAGAACAGTAGTTTACTGATGAATTTGATGTATGTCATGAGATATTAAACCAGAAGTTTACTAATTAATACAAGTCAGCAGTTTAGTAAGATAAATCAGAAGTTTATCAATGAATTCAATGTTTAGCATGACCGGTTAGACCATCCCGATTTAATTATGATGCGAGAAATGATTGAGAATAAATGTGGTTATACCATGAAATGTATATAGGTACTACTATTTCTCATATGCTGCATGTTCCAAGGAGACTATATTATTGGCTCTCATAAAGTTAAATACAATGTAAGCCCCTCACATTCTTAAAACGGATACATGAATATATTTGTGGGATAATGAACCCACATGATGAACCATTTAGTTACCATACGGTTTTAATTGATGCATCAATTAAATGGTCTCATGGTTATTTGTTATCTTCTTGCAACCTGAAGTTTGCAAGATTATTTGCTCAATGAATATGGTTAAGAGCACATTATCCTGATTATCCGATCAAGGAACGCTACAGTGCCAATGAATTTCTGCACTAGCATTAATGAGAATTGCACATCCCTTGGATTTGATGTTGGACATCTTGTAATTCATGTTTATGTACAAAATGGACTAGCAGAATGATTGATTAAATGGTTGTAACCTTTTTACATGAGATATAATCTTTCATATTCTACTTAGGGACTAGCCATTTTGTATGTAGCATTGTTAATTTGCATAAAGCCAACAAATTATCAAGTTTTCCCCTTGCAAAGGTTTTCAATCAAGAACATATATTTCCTATTTTTAGGTGTATGATATAAGTGCCTGTAAAATTACAACACACCAAAATAGGTCCTTAAAACATGATATGAATATATGCTGGTTATGAATTTTATGACACGATTTACCGAGTATCATTTGATGAATTACTTTCACCAGCATCAGGGGAGAAAATAAGCAGTTGGGTAAAGAGATTAGCTGGAATGAATTATCATTGGCTCATTGTTAATTCTTGTACTAAAATGATGTGCATTGAAAATTCAAAAGATAATTCATTCATTGAATTTAGTTATAAAATGTCTAAAGCATTTATCGATAGAAAGAAAGTGATAAAGTCACATATCCCAACTGTTAACGCTTCTATAAGAATGTGTCCCTGAAGGACAATATGTTATGAGCAAATTTAGAACACGCATGAAGCGTGAAAAACCCATCGATTCAAAAGATAACAAAATCCTCAAAAAATAAAATGAGCCAATAATATAGATGGTCAGTTGAGGATGATCAAGAATACTTGATTGCTCTAAAAGAGATAATTCTTGAAGAGTTATTTTCTCCAAAAAAGAATATTATAGTCCCAAAAAAGACTCAGCACTACTACAAAATATACTTTTTACGCCCTATTTTTAACCCAATTGACGCCCTTTTTCGAGGGGGCGTATATGTGAGGGGAGTAGAAAGTTAGGGCCTACGGTGCCCTATATCATAAAAGGCGCTATAGGTATACATACGGCGCCCTATATTGGGATATAGGGCGCCGTATGGGTACCCTACGGCGCCCTATCTCTCGAGATAGGGCGCTGTAGAATATAGGGCGCCGTATGGGTACCCTACGGCGCCCTATCTCTCGAGATAGGGCGCTGTAGGCATTTTTTTTTTAAAAAAAGCAGCAATATGCCTAACGATGGCTTCATCGTTCTCTGATTCTGTGGAGTGCAGTAATATTTCTTATCTTCCCTTACGATACCTCCATCGTTCCCTAATGAGATGATCAAAAGCAACCCCAAAAAACGAAAGTTTATATATATACAACCGCACACCCAGATCCAGATAATTGCAAATTCCTCTCTCACCCAGATCCAGAAAATGTTCCAGCTTTCGTTCTGAGATGACCATGTGTACTGTCGGACCTGCCTGTACGATTCGACACGGAAAAACGTTGGCGGGCTTACCCCGTTCACAGGCTTCTCCCGGAACCCAAACGATGCTGTTGGCGTGAATGGATTCGCGAAGTGGAAGAGATAGAGGTATGGAATCATCATCTTTGGAATGTTGAGGAACGCGTCGCTGTTCCAGCTTCCCGTGTTCCGATAAGATTTAGAGTTGTTGAAGAGGAGCTCGAACTCAGCCGCAGAGAATAAAGACAGAAGAGAATGAGAAAGCCTAGATCACACCCAGATCTAACCCCAGATGAAGCAGGAAAATCCAAACACAAAACACTAATCACTTTCCATACCTTGGTCGAAAGCTGTGGCGACCACACCTAACGCAGAGAGTGTGGGTCTTGTTCCTCCTCTTACCAAAGCTTCCCCATCGAATCGGATACAGGCAATGGCTGAGGAGGAAGGTGTTTAAGTGTCGGGGTGCTTCTTTTTTTTTTTTAAAGTGTGAAGGGAGGTTTAGGCGCCCTATCTCTAAGATAGGGCGCCTAAACTGTGGCATCTCTTTACTTTTGGCGTATATATCAATATAGGTCGTCAAAGGGTGCCTTTTGACGCCCTATATTAAATATAGGGCGCCAAAAGTTCCATTTCCGTTCTCATTTTTTACTCCTTTTTTTAAAAAAAGAGTGTTTGGCGTCCTTTCCTTAGGAGAGGGTGCCATAGGGCGCTCTATGGCACCCTATCTGTGGAAAAGGCGCCATAGGGTGGACCTTATGGCGCCCTATCCACAAATAGGGCGCCCTATGGCGCCCTTTCCTTGTGATAGGGCGCCATAGGATGGACCTTATGGCGCCATAACCACAGATAGGGCGCCATAGGGCACTCTATAGCGCACTTTTCTTGGGATAAGGCGCCAAATCATTATTATAATTACAAAAATGCCACCGCCTTCATCTTTTACTCCTCTTTTTTAAAAAAGGACGCAAATTTGAGGCGCCAAAACTATACTCCGTAGTAGTGCAGGTACCTAACACATTTAAAAATAATGAGATCTCAATAAAATGTGGAATTCGATGGAAAGAAAATAAAGTCAACGTTGACAGCACATTATAAAATAGCATGCAATGTAATGAATGATAAGGATAATGAGCCGATATCATTGTTAAGTGCCAATAAAGAAAGAATTGGCCATATGAATGTGTATGGAAGAGAAATGGAAAAAGAAAAATAATAAGGTATATGACACATCTTTTAATCTAATACTTTACACAACGATCTGGTATATATTGTGAAAGAATGATCTGATATATGTTATGAAAGGATGCATTCATTGGTAGTGAATATAAATGTTTTTCGTTATTTGATTAATCATACAGTCAATAAAAGGCTTGAATTATGCCTCATAAATGCTATGACTATACTTCCATATGACAAACTTGGCAGTACCATTTATATGAGAGTCCCTGAAGGACCCTTGATGCCAGAAGCATCAAATGTAAGTTCTCGAGAATAATATTAAATTGAGCTAAATAAGTCTTGATATGACTTGAAATAGTTGAAATGCATTTTTAAAACTCCTCAAGAGCTATAAAAAGGCAAATGATTGCTTGTAGGTTGGTAAAAGTCCTCCATACCTCATGAAATTAACAAAGGGGAGATGAAGAACTATTTGGTCCGGAAGTACTATAATTAAGTGCTTTTGGGGCATTAATGTATTCTTATTAATTTCACAAGTCATGACATATTATTTATCGTTAATCTACTGGCAGGATATAGTTTTTCAATATCATTAATATATTAAAATAGAGTGATATATATTATTCGAGGTACTGTGAATATGAGGTCATTATAATCAGGTATATCTGAATATGAACTGACCATTTATACATATACTGTTTATCATACTTATTCATGTGTGTAGGTACATCTATATCAAGTGATATAGAGTGAAACTTATTTCACTAAAGTTCTTCACTTACAACCTTTTAAAAAGGAGCTAAAATTATCATTCCGCAAATTCGTTCAAGTAAAAATATAGTAGCTTTATTCACTAAGTTACTTTGCAAACTCAGGGATATTGAGTAATGTTGTTAAGAGGGGGAATCGATACACGCTGTACTTTTTTTCCTTATCTAGGTTTTGTCCCACTGGGTTTTCCTAGAAAGTTTTTTTAACGAGGCATAAGTTTAGTCATGGACATCCAAATGGGAGTGTTATGAATATTATTATGTGGATGTTCATGTCTCCCATTATTCCCAATTGTATTTTGTATCCCTTATTATCTTATGTAATATTTAATAGTGATTTATTTTGATGTATATTAATGCCTATAAATAGAAGGCATAACCACAATAAAAAGAGACTTTTCATTCTTCCCCTTTTTCATTTTATGAGATTCTCTTCATTCATTCCATCTCTTTCTTTCTTTTAATCCCTTAATACTATTCTCTTCTATTTTCAAATTCCTCATTTTGTAACACAAACAGAATTAATAATTATAAATAAAAGGAGGGGGGGAGGCGTGAGGTTAAAGGAGGAGAGGATTGAAGGGTTGGCGTGGCGAAACGAGATCGCCAAACACCTTCCACCTGGCCCTCCCCTATTATTACCATGCTTGCCATTCTTTTTCCTAATCTGTCAACTGACGCGAATCCAACCGTGCGTTCAAGAGGGAGATGAAGGCAACGGACGGGATTCAATTCGAGGGCCGAGATTGTGTTCGTTTGGCAACCGTAGGATGGGAAGGAGGGGCGAGACGGTCCCGTGAGGATCCACCCTGTCCCTGTCAGCGACACCACGTGATCGTAACAAAAGCAATCCGGATTCTTTTGTTTGAGTAGAAGTCAAATAGGAGGGAGGGAATATACGAATGAAGAGTCGGGGGGATCACGAGGCACGTGCCATGTTGCAGGGGTCAACGTCACACCAAATATTAATTATTAATTATTATTATAACAATAAAGTATTTATTGGGGAATTGGGTGAGCAATCTCCTGTGAGTCACTGAGTTGGTCCCTCCAAATCTTGTGCCCCTCCCTCTTTCTTTCATCATTTATAAATGAATATAAATGGAGGTAATGTGTATCTAAAAATTTATTAGAAGGACGATTTCACAGATTTTAAGGTAAGTATGTTAAAGAAGTTGATCAAATTCTATAAGGGTTTGTTTGATAACCATGAGCTTATTTTCATAAGCACGTTTAACAGTGTTTTTCCGTAAAACGAGACAATCTCCTCCACATATTTGCCTCGGCTTATATGAATAAGCACTTATAAGTAGCTTATGGCAATTTGCCAAACGGGCCCACAATATACTTGAGAATCACTTCTAAATGAGCATATAAATTAATTGTTTTAAAATGATTTTACAAGACAGTTTTATTTCGTTTACAACCGATGACAGTTCTAATCACTAGACAAAAGCTCTGTTTGGTAAGTCCGTTGGCACAACGAGTGCGTTTACCGAGACACTTTTCCTCTCACATAAATTACCTCGGAATCTATATCCGTTTTTCCAACGGACTATCCAAACAGAGCCACGTACCGTAAGAAAGTGGAAGAGAAAACGGGGCTGCCGGGGGAGAGTGATGACGTGTCCACCTGCACATTCATCCCTTTAGATTTTCTCACTACTTTTTTATTTTTGATCCTGACCAGTGGACGAGCCACTGCCACGTCTCTTATCTCAACCTCTAACCTTTTATTCTATTCTTCATTTCTTCTCCCCAATCTGTATATACCCCTCAATTTTCCCACGTATTTACCAGTGTAACAGTTACAATCATCCATGCATATTATATCCTGTCATTGATAAAAAAATCTAGTTTATCATTCAATTTATTTTAAAACTGGAGGTATTATAAAAAAACTGATAAAAACATCAATCTCCCTCACTGATTTCCTCTTTATGACCACAAAAATTCGTTTCAGGAGAGACAATCTTATTCAATGAACACCCCTGTTATTAAAGTTTTGATCTTTGTTACGTTTCATCATCTTATAAAAGGCTCAAGTAACGTTGGCATGCCACTAATTAAATCCCCTTTGAAGAAAGAGGATCACACAAAAACATTTGAATGCACTGGATCTTTTCATTTTATCATACATATTTCAACTTTTTTTTTCCTTTCTACCTCTCTCACAACAACATAAGATTCAATACATTATTTTACTGCAGAGTATCTGAATTGATCTAAAAATATTCCCTCTTTGAAACCAAATTTTACCTACAGAGACATAACTACTACATATCAAATGTTTGATATAAATGATTGCCATGCATTCATCTTGTCTGCTAGAATTACACTTGTCTTGCAAAATTGAACCCAAAAAAAAAACCGACTAATAAGGTTAACCTCCAGAGGCACCCCCAATTTCCTCGATATCCTCCTGTCTTGGTGGTGACCTGGTTGTGAATTTGGAATCTTCACAGAACTAACTTTAGGTGAGATTTGACCTCTAATTCACAATTTCGAATAAGGTTACTGCGGCGAAGACAAGAAAGAGAACACCTCCTATGTAGGCGATGACCTTCAAAATGGAATAACAAGAGTGTTCTTAGCTTTTCGCTGCGTAAGGCATATTCCCACACAAACAAAATCACATATCTCAATAATAACAACACCACTCCCATTCTTCGCCCATAGTGCTATATATCTACAGAATATAAACCAGACTGAAGGGATGCCGAAATATTCTTATGCTTATCATGCAAGGTACTTTGAGCCATAGCCACAGGGGAAGCTTCCGTTTGGTCATGTCTTATCAGGTTGAACGAACATGTTCCTTCAAATAATGGCGCCTCCAAATAAAAGTCTACCATGTTGCTCTTGTTCATAGCAGCCATATTTGATTTTATACGCATTTTTATTATTGGCTGTAAATTAACCTCACTGAAAAGATCTCGCAAGCTGGATTCCAGGCGCTGCACTAACTCAATAAAGGAATTATAGAACACATCTAACGTTTAACTGTTTATCCTAATAAGTAGATGCACACCCTTTTGTCTGAAAAATGTTAATTATTATTTTAACTATCACGATCACATTGATTTGGGAGGCTTCAGATTTATGTAATATGGTCTACTTGTCTGATTGAGGGCACTCTGAAGTGTGAAACTAATGTGACAGAGAACACAGCCTATCAGGAATCGGGGCAAAAGGTCAAAAGTTACCTTCTCTGATAAAAATGTCCCAAGCAAAGAGCCTCCCAATACTGCTAGCTGCATTTAAAAGAAACCGTGAGCCGAAAGCAGCCACATCGTGGAAATATGACAAGAATTGAGGAACGACTTGTTGAAGGGATAGAAATAACATAATCATATTACGTGCTTCATTGGAGGGAAGAAGGTGGTAATTGACGATGTATCTATACTAAGATCATACATAATCCATTGTTATTTTCCACCCACCTATTTTGACTTGGACCAGGCATGCCTGTTTCTTGATATTAAAGGTTTTCTTAATTAGAAAGATATTTTTTAGGCCTATTACTGTTTTCCGCGCACTTGTGAGGGATAAATATCAGAGACTTCCTGGTGGTAAGATGCTTGAGAATAAATTCTCAAAACCCACTATATATATATATATATTTACATGTGTTTAGTTGAAAAGAACTTGGAGCATAGCACTCTGGATATATCATTTAGATGCACACCTAAGCAAAACTATATTTACAAGATGCTTATTGATTGATTTCCAATATTTTAGGCGAAGATTTTTGGAAATAGGGTGTTTTAATATCGTTCAGGAAACTTTCCACATGAAACATGTTGTTCAGTATGATCTTACGTGTGTTCATACCCATACGATGCATCTTTCACCAGATACTGCCACACAAGGTCTAGTTAAGTTTGAGTTGAGGCTGAGAATTACCAAGGTTGCTACGCCATGACCAGCCAGTGCTCCCCCAATGACTCCAAGAGGTGAAGAAGCTGCAGCAAGGGCTGCGTAGGGGGAAGAGAAAGTGGGAATCTGTAAACTCCTTTTGAACCATGCATATAGAGATGAGTGACAACTCAGCTTCATGGTCTTTTAGGTTTCATACATTCATGCATTTTATATATTTACTTACATACTGGTTTGTTTATTTAGATGCAAAATATCTTTGTTTCATGGAGATAAGAATAAAATAATGATTTATTTCTTACCCCTTTCAAATGCATTTTTGCACAGTTAAATGTAAATATGTAATATTTAACCCGGAAGATATCAAAAGACACTATACTTTTTTAATCCAAGTCTTGTCAAGCTTTTATGTGCCAATTTCACTTTAATAATAGAACGGTCCGAAATTTAACATGAACAAAAAGAAAACCATAAAGACCTCACATTACACATAATTCATAAATGACAGTATGTTTTGTCGGCCATTAGTTCTAGCTTTGCCACTCACCAATTGTAGAAAAGAATGATTTGTCACCCCATTCAGCCACAAAAACCAGGAGGAAAGTGCTGACTACTGTACCAGCAGTAGCTAGTATGCCAGCTCCATTTCCTGAAAATTTTGAAACCGCTAA
>JANTPZ010005585.1:0-11684 GCA_025593235.1 Vachellia pachyceras
TATAAAAAAGAATTTTGGATTTATGGCAAATTATGCAAGTTAAAGCATATTATGCAACCGAAAATGCAAGTAGTCATAAATTAAGTTGGAGTAAGGTGACAAGTTAATCATAAACTAAGTATTGTGAAATTAAGTTACATATAAATCATATTTTTTAATTATTGAAATATATTATATGAGGGAAGTATCTTAATAATTATTTTAATTAATTAAATAGAAGAAATGATTAATTTTCATGTGTAAAAACTAGTTTAATAAATTGTATAAGTAAATAAATATAAATTAACATGGAAGGGTAAAATAGTAAATTGATTATTAACTCCCCTTCCTTCGCCTCTTGAACCAAACAAAGGATCATTAAAAATACTTCACATTCCTTCCCCTCTAACTAAACCAAACAAGATAATCTTATACCCTTCCATCCCTTACCATCCCCTTCTATCCATCACCTTCCTTTCCCCTCAATCAAACCAAACATGGAAATTTGCGAAAAGTGACGGCCAGGGGATTATCAATTTGCACATACTGGGAAGCTGAGATTGCGTAGGCAAAACCAGGCATATTCCATTTCCCGCGGGCTGTCGGCGGAATGGTGGGGGCCATGCCACGCAAAATATTCAAATCAACTTGTTCAAGCATTTGATCATGTGATTGGAGAATTGAAGATAAAGCGTATATGAAGAACTTATTATCGCAAGTATGATCCTTTGTTTTAGTCACATGCATGATGGCGTTATACGGGCGACTCCACAAATATGGACGGTTATGTATACCATGAAGAGATTTATACCTTAATTCGTTACTTTCACATGTTTACCCATCAAGTCGTAAATTACATTTCAAATGATGTGCTGAAGTTTTTAATCGTTAATCAACACAAACCCTAATATCTGTTTAAAATGATATTAGATATTAAATACGAACACATATTTTTTTAGAGATTTAAACATTGATTCACTAAATTATAGGAGATCAACATCTTTCGTTAAATTCTATTGGTAACTATTGATTAGCTATAGTAGTTCAATAAACAACCATTTCCTTTACAATTATCCTCATAATAATAATGATGATTATAATTTCAATCATAAAATTTCGATCGTTTTCACTTATTATTTATTAGCTTAGACATTTTTATTGGTTGAATTATAATTTTTAAATCAATCAGATGATGGTGATTTAATAATCCTATGCCTCTTGATAATTGTCTCAATTACTTGCATCATGCTGATAGACCAAGTGTTTTTTCCACCAATGAACTCTCAATGTTGTGTTAAACTTAGGGTTGCACAATAAACCCGGCAACCCAATCACCCTCCCGGACTTGATCTCAACCGAGAGCAACTCAATCTGAAAAATGAACTCGATGATAAACCAGATAGGATCGGGTTCAACCTGACTATCAAGTTGGATTGGACATCGGATTGCTTTAGTAGACCATGTAGCTTGACCGACTTGAACCTAGAGGTCATAGGTCGCGATCTATCTTACCCAAGTTATGACTTTAACCCCTTGATCTCCATACTTACACTCTTGGTACATCTCAAATCGCGATCTGAGACCTTTTTTTTAAGCTTTCTACCTTTATCCAACAGATTTAATTCTACAAAAGGAAAAATAAGAGACTTGGACCAGTTTAGCAACCTGGTGAGCCAGTCCAACTCAATCTTGGTTCCGAGTTAGCTTTGGTTGGACCGGTCCTCAAACCACAAGGGCCAACCCGGTCTTTGTGTAGCCCTAGTTAAACCGTTCACATCAAATATCAATTATACAAATTAATTAATATTTTTAAAAACTATTTGGTTTTTTAGTCCATGATAATCCTCTAATCAATGCTTCAAGAAGAGGAAAGAAAATGGCTTCAACTGCTTAAGTGCGAATTCTGTAAAACAACTACCGACTAATTGTTTACCGATGAAAATGAATAATAAAGCAATTTAACCAAAACCAGTAGATATAACTCTTCAAATGGGAATATAATTAAGATATATCATGATCATTAACAGAAAATCGAACAAAAAAGGAAAACGTCTATATGCTATGAAAGGAAGAAACAAAACTTGCATCTACTATAAATATTATGCCCTGAAAACTAACACCATGTTAGCCACTTAGCCCCCAGAATTGAGACTTTTCCTACGTAATACAGCTGGCCAGCTATTAACTCATAGTGCTAGACTTTAAACCACCCAGAGACGCAATTCATACATGTAAATATTATGAAGTTTGAGAGAACCTGCTAATTCCAACGATATTATTATTCTTAATCCTCTATAAGCCCTACCTACAGGTTCATCAAGCATCCACACTAGTCTTTCTCCTTCATCCACAAGGGATGATTTTTTTGTCCCACGGTTTCTGCCAATACTCCTGCACTTCCATTCTCCACATTAACCATAGGCTCAGCTTCACTTTCTTTAGACTGCACAGGTTATGAGAAAACAGGGATTCAGATCACAAAGCAAACTCAAGAGTCAAACTCAATCAGATAACTCAAGAAGTGCCAAAGAGTGCAACACCACCCACAAAAACCACGTTCTCGCACGGTGAAATTTGTTGCTTCCGTGTTTGGAAAATGGTTTTCGGTGCGGCTATCTAAAACCATCCCAAACACACCACAAAACAGTCAGGTGAATCTACAATTACTAGCCTTTAAAGTTTTGGAATAAATTACTAGCCTTTAAGTTGAACAAAACTAGACATTGATTCACCAATTTTTCAATTAAACAGACCCATTGGCCATTAGACCCAATTCTTATTACCAAAGACTCGCAACACATGGAAGACAAACCTGGGATGCTAGTGCTATTGCTTCAGCAGATTTTTGCTGATTCTCAACGGTGCAAAAGTAAGAATACAGAATCATCCCAATCAGGGCCATTAGAATCCCAAGGATGTTCCTCCAGCTGAATGGATCATGTAGTAAAACATAACCGAATGCTAGTACAAGGCATGTCTTCAGGTGCCCAAGAACTTGATAGGTGACAGGAGATGTCTTTCCAATTACAAGAAATGTGCTAAAATTTACAGATATTGAGATGAGGCAGGAAAGAACAATGAACACCTGCAACACAGAAAGTAACAATTGAGAAATGTTTAAAAAGAAGAGAGTTGGTGAGCAAAACTAAGTTCATCAAATCTTTTTAAATCTTACCACCACCAGTGATGTATAATTGAAAGCAAACACATTTTGGTTGGTCAAGAGTTCATCCAGAAATGGACCAGAGACTAACAAGGTTCCCGCTTGATATGGGCATGATTGGTATAGAAGTTGAGTGGAAGAAACCTTAAACTTCTTCTGAATAGTATTTGTCATCTAATAATGGCTGGTTAAGACCTTAACAAGACATGCATATGTAGAGAAAAGGTCTACTTATGCGTGACCAAAAAAATATTACGAGACTAACATGAGGATAAGGCAAACAGAGAGAGATAGAGAGAGACAGAGAGAAATGGGGAAAGACAGCTTCCAGGCTTTATGTAGAGCATGCAAGTAAAGACAAAAACCTAAGAAAATAGGATGCATTGTTACTGCTAACAGCTCAAGTACCTCAGCACCAGACATGAGAACATTACATGACACATCTTTCCCTTTTAGAAAGTAGCAAAGTTATCAAGAGCCACAAGTTTTATAAGGTTAAAGATAGTGCAAACACTACATAAGTAGGAAAAATATGAACAAATATATCACACTATTGGTATAATTTAACGTTCTAAGTTAATGAAAAATTCCTTGAGGATACAATCTGAGCAACGCATGTTGTGATCACTGCAAGAAGAGATAAGAAAGAACCCAAAACATTGAGCTGCAAATCAGTGACTGTCGCAACCCCAACTCCCGCAAGGAGGATAGCGAGGGAAAGTTGGATGCTTTTACTGCAATGACAGAGAAAAGAAAACAGTTAATATAGTCTAAAAAATTGATGAAAATAAAATTAAAGGTGATTTCAATGAGAACAACGAAATATGCAGGATATTGAATAATTTGAAAATGATCTTTAGGTCCAAACATTGTGCCAAAGACCAGAGGATGTTACAGGTGGTAGTTTGCATGTAGAACAATATCCAGAAGACTTGAGAACTTCGTGAGGTATCACAAAACAGATCTAACAATTCAAAAGGATCCAGAGAGGGAAAGTGGCACCTGAATTTCTTTCCCAGAAAAAGGGTCTCCAAGAAAACAGTACATGGAATGATAGCCAGCTTAGTCATCTGTAAGCAAGCAGCTCAGAGCACTCTAAGGTACCAGCTTAAACAAAATCCAAGATATAGCGCTAATAAAGACAGAAAAAACACAAAATTGTACCTGATAGAAGCCAACAGAATTGAAGCCCAAACTCAAATTTAAAAGCCCAATTGAGATTCCATTTAGAATCCCAAATCCCATCACAGCTTTCTGTTCAAAAGGTTTGTGCTCGAAGAATTTCAATTTTATTGCCACATGAAGAGAACAAAATGTGACAAGAAGATGCCAGCTTGTCAAGGTAGTAGCTGCATGCATAACAAAGGACTAATGAGGCCAGTATGAATTATGTTAAGAATGTCTACCAGTATGAGTCATTAGTTGGAGACTTGCATATATTCCTATTCTAATGAGGCCAACATATATCCTATGCGGATGATCTGTATAGATATCAGAATTTTTGGTAGGAAGACAAAATCCCTCAATAGGGAGGAAATGCGTTTTTTACATATACTTCCAAAGAGCCAATCCCCCCCTCCCCCAAAATTTTCAATTTACTCCGAGTCTGAAGGCATCAACTAGCCTTGGTGAGCTTGTGAACCCAACTCACCTAAACTTCTATGTATAAAAAAAATAAGAGGAGACTGTCTCACATTCTTAAGGCCAATTTCTAGTTTATGGTGAACTAAAATCAAAACACAAAGTTGATGTCTAATTTCACAACTCCGATTCATTTTATTTTAATTTTCAGATGAGAAAAAAATTAGCAATTAGGGATGGCATTCCCATATCACCGCCCCCACCACATAGACTGCCGATGCACCAGGTACTTGCCATGACCAAGTCACTCGGAGACTCAATAGCCCTTGAGCCACGCCCAAAGTTACTACCTATTCAAGACTTGAGTGGCCATAGGAGAATTTGAACATACATCTAAGGATAGGTGTAAGTCTTATGAGGATCCTTGCAACCACTTATCACAAATTGCATTGGCAACAACTCAGCAAGTTTGATAAAAAGTTAAATGCTTCTACAGTTACTAATTAGATGAATTGACCCTTGTTAACTATCATTAAAATAAAATAGAAGTTATATATGAAAAGAACGCAAATAGTTTTAGCAAATAGACTATAATCATCAAGGAGAAATGAAATGAGAGCGATGAAGTAAAAATAATTAAACAACCATACCAGTGTGGACTTACCGAAAATAAAATGCAATGTGCTCATTAGTGCTTTATTGCAAATTACAATCGATACCGACGAAACCACAGATAGAGTTAACGCCCCGATAGTCCCCAGCTGAAATTTCTCTCCTTCACCCATCTTTGACTTCGTTCCAGTGACTGATACAAAAAAAACGGAGCCCGAATATAACTCCCAGTTCAAAACGTCAAAAGAAAAGGATAGCAAAACAAAATACAAGAATAAGACATTCCAACAAACAACATAAAAACGTAGTCACCAGCAGCAGACTCAGCCAGCCCCAGAAAACAAAACGACAACTTTGTCCATAACGCAGATACCTCAACTTACAGACGAGATATATTGAGCAGCGAAACTAAAATGAGCCTTGACGTGATATCTATCCCACCATCCCACTAATAGCAATAAAACCCGTGAGGTAAGATCCGGCAATTATAAAGAGAAAACGATCACTGGGTTGTGTGAAACGACGGGTGATCTGTAGTTTTGGGTCACAGAAGTCTAGGAAGGAAGGCAGTCACTGATCATTATGCCAAATAGAGGAGCTCGAGAGCAAACAGGATTCTCGGAAATTGAAGCTGAACCTAACGATTTATCGGAAAAGAGAAATTGGAGGAAGCTGGCGGTGATTGCGTTTGCTCGTTGTCTTGTTCCTTATTCCGCGAACGTGTTTGGACTTTGGAATGATGTTTTTGTTTCGTTTTTTTTTTTTTGATCGAAGGTTTCGTTTTAGAATGAAAGACATGTATCATAGTAAATTAACGCATATAAATGCAAATCGCATTTGGTAAGCGCGTGCAGAGGTCAGTGACAAAAATGGAGACTGGGGTCAAAGCATATGAACAAATTAAATTAAAGTCATAATAAATATCGAAATCTGGGACATCTGTGACTGATCGCTGATTACTTCCAGCGCAAAAAAAAAAGGAAAAAAAAATAGCGTTGATACAAGCCATTGGCCTAAAATATTTTATATTATAAAATTAGTTTATTTAAAATAAAACTTATCTTACATATTAAACGTGATTGAATTGTATTAATATCTAATTAGTGTGTTTGGATAGCCCGTTGGGAGAACGGACACAGATTCTAAGGTAAATGTGTGAGAGGAGTTTTGTCTCGGTAAGGGCATAATGACTTTTGGATACCCAAACGGACTACACAAACAGAACCAATATCTACTTTTGTTAATATAATACTCAGTCAAATCAAATTTAGAGGGTTTAAGGAAGGAAGTAAATAGATTATTTTGAAGTATTTATATATATCATTTTTTAAATAATTTATTTGATTTATAAATTAATGTATAATTGGTAATTTAATAATATACATTAGTTCAGAAATATAATTTAATATGTCTATAATTAAGCAGCTTATTTAACTTCCTTGACCATCCAAAAGTGATTAATCAGATCTTATATTAAAAACCAAAAGTAATATTAGGGGTTTAGTAAAATGGATCTATCCCTTGTTAATGTAATAACCAATATTTAATAGTATCTCAAAGCATATGAACCTAGGCATAAGCACCTAATTCTTTTCTTCCAAAAAATGAGACTCTCTTTACTTACATATTCCTAAATCAAGTATAGGAAATTACAACTTGAGTTTAAGGAATACCTAGTAAAGTATATGAAATTTAGATATATAAAAATTAAGACCTATATAACTTATAAATAATAGAACTCTTCTTATCACTGTATTTCTAAGTTATGTATCGCAAATTACAACTTTATATAGGAAATGTTTAGTAAAGTACAAGAAATTCACATGTACAAAAGAAAGAAATGCTAAATAAGTAAATTTATAATATTTTGAAAACCTAAATTGATGCATTTAATTCGATTTGGAGTTTTTTATATTTAAAACTATAATTGGGTCCATTTAGAAAAGCGGTAGAGAAGTACTTTTACGCAAGCCGATGTAAATATGTGGAGGAGATTGTCTCGTTTTACGGAAAAACACTGTTGAATATACTTTTGGGTGAGAGTTAAGTGTTTCCAAACAAGCACAATATGTCCTTTATATAATTTGAGGGTATTTTTGTGTGATATTTCCTTTTTGTTTTTAAATAATGATAAATAAATATTTTAAAATATGATTATGAAACAAAGGCAGCTAAGCAATGAATTAATATTGTGCCCTCGGCAAAAAAAAAACAAAAAAAGAATTAATATTGTGCCCTAAATTCAATTCAACTATAAAAACAAGTAATTCAAAATGGAGGTTGCCTACCTAATCACGTTTATAGTCGTCGTTTTCGTTGGGCCCCTCTCGCATTGAAAATCCTGTTAATCGATGCGGTGCTCGTATTGAAATTTCGTAGTTTCCGGGGGCACCTTGAAGACGTCGAGCGAGGACTCTCGTGACTGTTCATTCCATTCCAACACTTTTTTCCCTAGCGAATTGTTCATCATAGCTCTGAAATCGTTCTGAAAGAGCTAGAGCAACACCGAAAAAATTTATCTTGTATTTGTGCTCCGGTTCATGGAGAACTCACAAGAGTTGAACAACATAGAGGGTGATGGGGATGGAAGGAAGTCCTACGCAACTTCATCTCCGTGCAGTTCCGCGGGATCAGGTAAGCTGCTATCTGGTTGACCTTGCTTTTATTCAACTCTCTCTAAGTCGGATCAGCGCAGTTGATCCCTGCTGGGTTGCGTCTTTACTGGATCCTGTTTGGGTTTGACATTCCAAAGTTGTAGTTCAAGTAGTTACTGTTTAGTCCTTAGAGATTCCGAAGTTGATGCCTTTCTTTTCTTTGAAAGAATTTCCTTTTGTTTGTCATATCTAACACTTCACCAACTGTCAGTGAGAAATGAACGAAACCTTCTTTATAGGCTAAGGCAGGTTACTTTTAATTAAGGTCCTTCTTTCAATTGTCCTAGTGGGATGCTAATCTGCTTAGCTCACGTATTTTGCTTTCTTCGACAAATAATATGTAGTGAAGTGATAGTATTTAGATAGTTCGAATTCGAAAGTGAAGCAAACGATGTAACTAAAGAAACGAGCGACAAGAAGGTGATATGCAGCAATTGCGATATTATATATTACATGTAGCAAGTGAAGCGGGTTGAATTAAAATTTTTACAGGGCGGTGATTAGCAATTTTTGTAAGTAAAAAAATTGAGAAAACCGAAGATTGCTATGCATTATGTTCATCCCTAAAACAGGAAGAAAAGTCTTGGGAAAATGAAAATTTAGCTGACAATGATAATGCATATTTCTGTGCTTTTTCACTGCTACGCTTCTAATGCTAGTTGTTCATGCTAATATGCTTTACAGGTGATTGATTCTGACTTTTCTCAATACTAGTTAAAATGGTCTCTCCACCCTGTTGTCTAGCCATAGTCATTCATGTTTAATTTATCTTTCTTTTTTGCATATGCGTAAGTTGCATTTTTTGGTCTGATCTTTGACCAGGATTTTGGATTTGAAATATTGAGTTGAAGTTTTAATTTTCTCACATGGTATTGGATCAAAAATGTATTTCTTTTCTCCCCTCATAAAATTAATAAGTTATCTATGCAAACTTGGAGAATTTTGCTGGAAGAGCATTCTTGTTTGCCTGCAATTCAATGGAGATATGGATATCTGACTCATGCTTTCTCTCTTTTCTTTTTTAATCTCTAGTTGCTGATATTCTTTCGTGGAAAAGGTGGCACATTTCCTTTGGAGTCATTGTTGTTGCAACAGTTGCATGGGTCCTGCTTGAGTGGACGGGTTTACCATTTTTAACAATTTGTTCAGATGTATTGCTGATTTTGATTGTACTATTGTTTTTCCATGCAAACTATGCTGCCCTTAGAAACAAGTATGGCCAAATTCCCCTTAAGTATTCATATATGTTTCTTGTTTATAATTGTTGATGGCTTAACAATGTTAATGGACACCTTTTCCCTATCTACCAGACAACCACCGGCATTACCCGAGTTGGTAGTATCAGAGGAGATGGTTAATAATGCAGCAGCTTCCCTTCGGGTTAAAATCAATAATTTGCTCCTTATGGCTCATGACATCACTCTGGGCAAAGATTTTAGAATATTTTTCAAGGTTAGTTTCTTTTATCTGTTCAGCGCATCTAGAGCTTTATATTTTAGGCATTATGACCTTTTCTCGATAATGTGGTCTAGGCAGTTAGTGGTTCTTTTTTAAAGATGCATTTTTGTCTTCATAGATAAGAAAACTAGGTTGAGTGTGGCAATGCCCAAGTCCCCCTTACGACAATAAATAATATTTTTAGTCACTATCATGGGACATTTGAGCTATGATTATTGATTACATCCCCAGAGCCTCCATTGATGAAGCAGGTCAAAGTAATTTTTCTTTTTCTTCTCAGTAGTATCAGGGCACAATCGTGCTGCATAAGCCAATTTATATAATTCATATCTTGTGATTTTTGCTGGGTAATTGCAATTCTTGTTTTTAAACATGAGATCATAGTGATCCTCAGTAGTGTTTAAGACTGAAATAAGTAAAAAATCAACAAAGGTAAATTAATGACTGTTTTCTACTTGACAGGTGGTGGTCTTTCTGTGGCTCTTGTCTGTCATCGGCAGTACCATTTCTTTTTTCACTCTGGCATATGTTGGTATGCTTTCTCTGTGAATCTGTTGATTAAATGCAGCCTCTGATGTCTTTGACTGTAGCTTATTTCTTTACATAGGTATGTCTTGACAAATTTCATACAATGCAATGCAATTAGATATCTTGTACTCTCGCAAGGTTTCCTTGTTTTTTCCCCTTTACTGCTTGGTTCTTGAGGGGGGATGATCATGGTGAGGCAAAAGCATCTAGCGCTGTGCTATAATGTAGTAAATGCAAGACCTTTCCAATCTCTTGCTCCTCTTTCCCATTGAGCTGTTCCGTTACTTGGACACTCACAAGTATGTGAAGGTCACAGTTGACGAATCATGATGTATTAGCTGTTTACTTGATGCATGAGATTGGGCTGAATTATTTGAATTAATGATTTTCTTGAGTAGCATTTCTATTGCATATCTTTTTTCGCCTTGATAGTTGATACGGGGGAAAGGATATACAAAGCTGCCTGAACTTTTTTAACCATCTTATTAATGGTGACAGGAACACTTGTAGCTTTTATTGTTCCTGTATTGTACGGCAAGTATGGAGGTTATGCAGATAAATGTTGTGGAATGATCCACAAACAATTTTCACGACATTACAGAATAGTAGATGAGAGCCTTTTCAACAGACTCCCGCGGAATGCCCCTAGAGAAAAGGACTTGTGATTCGACAAGATTCACCTACTTGTGTGTTTGTTGTTTGGAAATCAGCTAGTTCTCCATATTTTTACGGTTGTTCAATTTCTTTCCTCCTTTTTCACCTCACATGTAGGGATAATTTTTTGTAGCTAGATGCTATTCTGCAGCTTTGGATTAGTCTGTAAGGAGAGTTCTCCACGGCTGAACAAGAATGTAAACAGGGTTGTATAATAAATGGTTCGTGAATTTTATGGCCATATTTTATGTCTTTTCTTTTCTATTTTTGGGTAATTGGAGACAGTTAGTGGGCTGGTGAAATTCGGGGACCGTGAAGAAAAGTTCTTTGAATGCGTGTAACTCGCCTCACTGCTTGTTCTTGAAATTCGTGATGAAATATTTATCCTCCTTTCCCAAGTCATTTGTATTCACCATGCCTGAAGCTCTCCAGCATCATCCACCGCGTATTAAAAATCACCTTTTTTTTTTACAACATACCTCCATAAATCGAATATCCATTTACGCCACTCTCAAGTAGAAATATATTTTGGCAGAACAGGGGATAAATACCATTGTCAATTTATCTGTAGAATGGAACATCCTACGATATGTAATGGAGATTACACAATCATGCAACCAAAGTTCCATCGTATACAATTGGACTTCTACAAATATGAAAAATGATTAATGTACAAATGCAATTGAACTTTCACAATAAACAACCGAGATTTCATCGAATGCAAGTAAGCTTTCACAGACTTTAAAACCGATAAAATCCAATTCTACAGTTAATACAGAAATCCCAATTCTCCTATATATTTTCGATTCATATTACAAACAGAAAACCATGTCGAGGATAAAAGAGAGCAGAGTTTTCATGAAACAGAAAATTGATGCTCAGTCAGAGTTTTTACATTAACAACGTCATGGACACAGGAGTTCCGGGAAGTTCCAGTAGGTCTTAGTTTACAATACCACCAACCACAACACAATATGGCTGCCAGCCAGCACAACACTAATCACCTCCAATTAAAGGAAGACTCCATTCTCTCTCATAGGGAAAAAAGAGACCAA
>JANTPZ010005586.1:0-14061 GCA_025593235.1 Vachellia pachyceras
AGGTGTTAATGAGCATGAATACAAGCCAGAGCTTGATATTGTTTCCAATGCTAGCTGCACGACCAACTGCCTTGCTCCACTTGCGAAGGTTATCAGGCCTTCAGATGCTTGTACTATCCTTGTGATGCTATGTTGTTCTGTTTTGTTAATCTTTTCTTGTCAATTGTAGGTTATTCATGATAGGTTTGGCATTGTTGAGGGGCTTATGACTACCGTTCACTCCATCACCGGTGCGTTTATTTAGCTGTATCATCTATAGCCGTTTTCATTTCTGGTTGCTAAGATTAATTAATGACTCTTGCTATCTCGCTGTTCAGCTACCCAGAAGACTGTCGATGGGCCATCCAGTAAAGACTGGAGGGGTGGAAGAGCTGCATCATTTAACATTATTCCCAGCAGCACTGGAGCTGCTAAGGTGAATAATTGGCATTCACATATTACTCTTATTTGCTACCTTTATCTGGTCTCCTTCACTAATATGCTGTCTGTGTTAGGCTGTTGGGAAAGTTCTTCCTGCTTTGAATGGAAAATTGACTGGAATGGCATTCCGTGTTCCAACTGTGGATGTCTCTGTTGTTGACCTCACTGTGAGGCTGGAAAAGGCTGCCACCTACGAGCAAATTAAAGCTGCCATCAAGTAAGAGTAATTATGTTCAGCTTTTATTTTATTGCCAATGTTGGGAAGACGTGGATGCACTGATCTCTTCAATATTAGCTGGAAGGTTATGGGGATTGCTATGCTTCTGTTCTGTCTAATTCAATTATACTGTCTCAGGGAGGAGTCCCAGGGCAAGTTGAAGGGAATCCTTGGTTACATTGAAGAAGATGTGGTCTCCACCGACTTCGTTGGGGACAGCAGGTGCGTATTATCATCTGAGTGGAAGTTGGTGAATGCATCAACTTCCCTGCCTTGTCTTCTTTAGATCTATATATTCTGCTATTTTTGTCCTTGGTCCTAGCAGTTGTATGATAATCTTGTATTTTTTTTTCCTGATCTTCCATATTGCAGGTCAAGTATTTTTGATGCTAAGGCAGGTATTGCTTTGAATGAAAACTTTGTGAAGCTTGTTTCTTGGTATGACAACGAGTGGGGCTACAGGTAATTCATTTATCACTGTTCCTTTTTATGCATATGATTTTCTGCTATTGTGGGGTGGCGGCATCTTTAAAGTGCAAGAGGTAGAGTTAATACTTGTTTTGTGTGCAATGCTGCAGCACACGCGTTGTTGACTTGATTTCTCACATGGCTAAATGTCATTAAGGCAAGTAGCCTGCTGAGTGCACGCCTTATATATTTGCCTAGTTGCAGTCAAGCTTCCTGCGATCTCGGAAATTGAGTTCTGAATAAATGGTTTCCTGCCGCATCCCTTGTGTTGCTGTGTGAAGCGTTAGTTTCACAGGCTTTTATAGTTTTGGTTGCCCCTTTTGTGAGGGAAGTGAAGATTCTGAATTTTCATACATGCATGTCTGACTTTTCTTAATATTATATCGGACGGTTTTCGTCTCGCCCTTTCTGATCCTTGTTTCAAATTATGGTTTTGTGATATGCGGATTATATCGAAGCTATGAGCAAACCTTTGGTCGATACGAAACACTGAAACAGGCTGAATTATTTGAGTTCCCTAGCGATTTTGCAATTGGGTCAATTACTTTTATTGGTTCGGCCGAAATAATGATGTTATAACCTGGTTTGCGTTAATGGCATGCGGTATTTAGGCGGCTGGGAAGAATGAGAAGGATGATTAAAATGGAATGTATTTCCCAATTGATTATTGCTAATTCTATGTGGTAATCGAAAAGTGCAATGTTTTCGAGCATTGTGATGTACCGGGGAGAATAACTTGAGCATTGGAAAAAAATTATGAAAAACAATATGTACATTTTAAATATGTAAATTTTAAATTTATTGTACGTTAAACCTCTGGTCCTATTCTTTTTGGTAATGATTTTTTGATTCTACTTATCTTACTTTGCTTCCAGTATGGAATTGAAAGAGTTTTTTTTTACCCGAATGGAATTAAAAAAGCTTTAAATCTTGTTAATTTGCTAAAAATTTTAAAAACGGTGACTGTACATCTATTTAAAAAATGTGATTTATATACATTTTCAAATTTATAAAATAATTATTTTACAAGATATTATCTCGAGGGGGAAGAGAAGCTTTCGCATGCAAATGTGGTTGTATTACAGCGGTGGGCTTTTCCCTTTTCAAACCCTTCCCTATCCCTTCTTTTTTTCTTCTCAGAACTATTAGATTGACATCTGGATCGATCGATTTGATTCAATTTTCAATAAATTTTTTATTAAAATATTAAATTATAAAAGAATAATTAATTGAATTAAATTGTTACGTTCTGAATTGAATAGTTTAATATTGCAATAAAGAAAATAAGAAAGCTTATTTCATATAAAAACAAATTAACCATTTTACTGTTAAACGCATCTATCATTCTACTATAGTTAATCATTTTTGAAGTATTGTTAATACTAAATGTAAGAATTTCTTCCAACAAAATTTAAACATCGATTCATCACATTTTAGGAATTTACCCATTTATGTTAGACCAACCCTCATTAATACCTTTAAACCACTTCTGTGATCACAAGACTCAGTCTCACGCAATGTTCCTGATTGTTTCCAATGATTTTCCATGCATGCATAGGGTGTATTTATATCCAATAAAATTGGTATATTTTCAGTAAATTTCACTATGAAGGACAAATCATTGCCATAATTTTATTTAAAGAATTACAGAATATAATGAAGGGCTAGAAAGCTATATACAGAACACACACACACACAATTAAATCAAAAGAATGAGACATGAGATCAGATGAATACACACATAAAAGAACATGAATAAGTATTTAGTCTCTTGTTCAGTTCATCATAATTCTGAATTCTTCAAAGCTAAGAACGCCATCGCCATTTAAATCAAACGTATCAATCATGATTTTGCATTCTTGAGTTGATTTGGATTCTCCCAACTTGCTAAGCATCCTCTTCAAGCTCTTGGGTGTTATGAACCCAACGCCTTCTGGATCATACATTTTAAAAGCTTCTCTTAAATCTTCCAACCTCTCTTCCTCTCCCACTCCCTCCATCATTCCCACCAAATCCTCCAAACTCAACAGCCCGTCGCCGTCCGAATCCAATGCCTTTATCGCCGTCTCTGCTTCCTTCATCAGTATCTCCCCTCCCATCTTCCCCAGCCGCCGCCGCAGCTCCTCCGCCGACACCTTCCCGTCTCCGTCTTCGTCCAAATAGCTCACCACACTTTCCAGTCCTTTAGGGTCCCTCATACTCTCTCTCTCTCTCTCTATGACTAATTGACAGCACTGAAACGAAACAATCTTGAACTGAGATTTAGAGAATCGAAGTGACGGTGTAACAACCCAGAAAATTGTATTGTCGTGTTGGTGAACAGAAATGGGATATTTGGTGATGGTGGTAGGGCTTTTATAGTTGAGGCTCATGACGTGTTACTTGAAGGACGTCGGCTAGCTCGAAGAAGATGCTAAGAGAGTTCGAGGACAACCATGATAAGGAAAGTATAACATTGGAGTTCTCATAATAATGTATCCACTTGTTCTGGGCGCGAATAAAAAATTCTAAGAGGAGGAGGAAGAAGAAGAGTGGAAGTGGACAACGCGTACGTAACAGGATGGTTGAAAATTGTACGAAACGATAATAATTAACGGTGAAGACGTGTCCGTCTGTCGGCGGCGGAATGCTTGGGTGGAAATGAATCATATTCACAGGGCGGCTACGTTGTCAATTATTAATCCATGTGATTCTGATTTCTTCCAATTTTTGTGTTCTTGTTTGTGAATAATTAAATTGTGTGTCGTCATTTGTTTTCCCTTAAATAAAGACGTGGACACGTGGTATCATCGTTATATGTCCACCTGGTCAGCGGGATTAATCAGCCTGAGCCACAATGCCACATCATGCATTTTCTTTTATGTCTGAGTGAAAGATGGGGTCAGCGGCGGTGGAATTCAGGGATAGTTTGAAAGCTATTCTCAAAATAGCTTTTACAGATTCTGAGGTAAAATTTAGATTTTGGAGAATAGATTTTAGAAAAATAGCTTTTACAAATTCTGAGGCAAAATTTAGGTTTTAAAAAGTAATTTATGTTTGAGAAGTTATTAACTTTTACGGATTCCGAGGCAAAAAAGTGGTTAGGAAAGAAGAAAGAAATGATGAAAAGTATGAAAACGGAAAGAGAAGTATTTTTATGTAAACTGTGGTAAATATAAGGAGATTATCTCGTTTTGTGGAAAAATACTGTTGAACTTGCGTTTGACTTTTCTTAACGCTCCGCAAGCAAACCCAATAACCAATAAGAAAGAAAATAATGCATGACTTGATATCCGGCTGTGCATATATATATATATATATGATATTTCTAATTATATTTTTGCATATCAATATATTATAAGCATTGAAAAAGAAACACAAATGATTAAATAAGCAACAAAGATTTACATGTATGATAAAATTATAAACTGTAAAATTATACACATTATAAGAAGTTTTAACAGTTTAAATGAGTATTTTTAATATATGTTAATGTTTAATAAGAGTAGTGAGGGAGTATAATTTAGTGTGATGTTGAAGTTTTGTGTGGTTAATAAGGCTAATATTAAAACTACTTAAATTTCATGACAATAAAAAGGATTGGAGGAGTATTACTTTTCATGATTATTTTCTTTTTATTTTTGAAATTTCAAATGTTTCAAATTATATTTTTGAAGACTTGTGATAATATTTTTCCTAAGTTGAAGAGAAAGCCCCATAATTTTAGGGTTAAAACTGTGATCCCAAACTCATACCAAAACCAAACGTGCATGAACACATAAGATCATGGCTCGACTCCAAGAAACCAAACTCTGTCGTTTTCATCAGATTCGCAAGCCTGTGTTATTTCCCTGACGCCCAGCTCGTTGAAGTAGCAAGTGCGATGGAATCTTCTGAGCATTCATTCATCTGGATGATTCATAAAGAAGACGATGAAGAAGGGAAGAAGAAAGCATGGCTGCCAGGAGGGTTTGAAGAGAAGACGGTAACGAAGAGAGAGGGTTGATCCTGACAAAATAGGCCCCACAGGAGCTGATAGTGAACCATCCGGTGACCAGAGGGTTTCTGTCGGCACTGCAGGTGGACGTCGGTGACAGAGGCGGTGAGTGCGGGGGTGCCGTTCATCACGTGGCCGATGTTCGCGGAGCAGTTTTATAATAAGATGCTGATAACGCAGGTGCACGGCTTTGGGGTGGACGTGGGCGCAGAGGAGTCGACCCGTACGCCTTATGATGTAATGCACTAATGAAGAGGCAGTGAGTAGGATGAAGATAGAAAATCCCGTGAGGAGGTTAATGGAAGCTAAAAATGAAGCTGAAGAGAACAGAGGGAAAGCGAGAGATAAGTGACAAGGCGAGAGAAGCTGTTGAAGGAGGCGGGTCCTCCCAGAGGAAAAGGGGGGAGGTCGACGGAGAGGCAGAGAAGAGAGAGAGATGGATGGAGATGAAGCGTCAGCATACGTGAGACCTACCAAGATAAAAAGCTAAGGACGCTTCGTTTCTTTAACGGCGGTAGCATTTTTACACTGCTTTTAATAGTTTCATAGATATTTATCCATTCAACACATTTCAGAATATTATATGGACTTTTTGCCTCTTAACCCATAATTTTATAATATACATTCAAGAATATCCAAAAGCACAGTAAAATTTCATAAAAAATTTGTAACACCTATTATATATAGAAGAATATTCAAAGGCTCAGTAAAATTTAATCTTCTTCTAGATAGATAATTTTAGTTTTTATAATGTTTTTCAGTAATTTCTCTAAAAATTATACATCAAATCATAAGAGGTGGCCCTCCTTTACACATTAAAATGCAATTCATGAGGAAAGAAGATTAAACGAGAGTTTGGGCTAGAAACAAAGCAGAAAACACGCAACATAACAAAAGAAAGACCAACTCCCACTATGCTCCAACTGCCTCTGCCATTTCCTGTTCCACTGTGCTTGGAGTAACAGGGTAGTAGTGGTAATGAAGTTCCCCTACATCATCACCGGACAACTTCTTCCATCCGTTTGGTCCAACATAATAAACTAAAATCATACCGAAGTCATAGGTCAGTAAGCTGATTTCATGTCAGAACTTACAACGCAAAACTAAAATCTATGTGCATCTAAATAGTCGGTCGATAACAATTAGTAATGAAACATAATACTAGTAATTACGTAAACTGAAATAAAAACAGGTAGCAACACTAATTTCAGTCGCTAGTTTACAAGAATGAAAGACGGAAACATAAGTCGGATGCATGTGCATGTATAAATCCCTTTTGTGCTGCGGTTTTCGAAGAGGGAGAATGTAAAGGAAGTCTGTTATATAGAACGCAGATAAGAGGAAGAGGAAGATATATACCACTGGCAACTCCACCACTAGCCCCATCACGAAATGTTGCGTGATAAATTGATCGTCTGGCCAATTCTGCAGCTTCCTCAATTGACATGTCGTAGCGGTACCTAGTAATGAAAGGAAAATGTTGACAATTCAACAAAAGAGCTATAGCTGATGATAGTTCAGGAGAAAAGCTAGACTGACCCGCTGTCCAATACACCATAAGCATATGGAGACCCAGATCCAACAGAGAAACGGGTTCCTTTCAACCTCCCCCCTTCACTGTCAACATAATACAGACCAGGACCCTGAAAAGTGATATTCCCTTGTCAGACAATTAAATTGGCTGGGCAACAACCATTTAGTAAATAGAAAATGTGATTTACCGTCTCATCCCAGCCAGCAATCATGGTTCCAACAGATAAACCCATTCCACGGTAGGAGTATAAAATATTTGCAAGTAGTTTTGAGGCTCCTGTAACTGAAATTCTTCGCTTATTTGCCAATTCATGCAGCTGGCACTGCAAATAGAATAAGGAAATTCATGAACACAAGTGTACAAGGACATGAAAAATAGAAAAAGATGTGAAAGCCAGGCACGCTAAACCAAGAAGAATCATGTAGCATACTCTATATTGCTTTTGATTACTTTGAACCAAAATTTAGCTTCAATACTCATCTTACAGATTCAAACAATGAGAATTCGAAAGCCAGATGCAATTGTGTGTACAGAAAGTATAAAAGATCGGCAAAATGACCAATGGGGAACCTCTACAACACATTAAATATTCATCAAGACATCACCACCGACAAGAACATAATGACCCATTGAGGAAGACAAAGATGAGAGGAAAGAACACAAAAGAAACAAAAATAAAAAAGCACCCCCCCAAATTAAAAAAGAAAAGGTTGATTTATACTGTCGGTCAGTCTTTCTTCCCCCGGCGTACTGTTGGTCTGTTACCCCACATATACTAGCAGCATCAATTTTTTTTCCTTGGCAAACATCAATCATCTTGATTACAGCTCACTATCCTAGTTAGAACTTAGAACTATGACATAAAACAAGATACTGTAATTATGCAGTTAAATTAATTTTAAATAATTAATCTAAACGATAAATCCATCAGTTTAAAATATGCAATCAATAAAGCATCTATGTGATCAAAATGAATATCTTCATTATTTTATTTGACAAATTCACATCAACTGCGCCCATGATGGGGAGAAAGTGAATGAAATAAGGGCCGGCAGTGTTTAAAAGGATCATGAGGATGTATCGATTAGAGATCTACTGCTACCATTTTCTTCCCGTCAACTCCTTCAACAATTTTCATTCCCAAACTACATGTAAGACCTCCTCTTTATTTCGTTCCCTCTTCAAATGTCAGATTCCCAACATGAAGCAAACCAGGACTTATTTTATTCAACGTGCTCCCTATTTATAGCTTAAGCAGCAATGGACAAGTAATTCTGAGGGAATGACTATAATGTAAATGACGTCAAATCATACAATTTGTAACTATTATGGTAACAGCAAAATAACCAAGGAACAGCATTCTTTGTGATACTAGGGTGCAGGCACTTAAGTGAGAAGCTCAGCAAACAAAGGGCAAGACTTACAAGGATAAAAGGTTTGATATGAGATTGTACGTATTACCTTGACCCCAAGATTTCTGTGCCAAAATTGACAGTCTGCAGCTCCTCCAGCCATTGTGCCAAGCATATATGGATTAATTTCGATAATTTTCTTCACGGATTGAGATGCTGCACAACAGTAACAGTTAGAAAATAATAAATATATTTATCCAATTAGCTGAAACACAGGTAAAATTAAGAACAAAAATAATTTTCACCAATGGACTCATCTAAATAGAGTAAAATGAGAAAGGAGCTCAGCACTTACATATATAACCTCCCATACTAGCCCGAGAATCGGCAGCTACCATGACCCCCTCCTTAAATATAAAAGCGAGGGTGGTAGTACCCTTGGCAGGCTTCACCATCTGAATAGCTTCTTTCTGAAAACCATCAAACTAACACAAAAAACAAATAAACCTTCATAAAAAGCCCTGATGATTTAGGTCATTGCATAATGTATAAATTAAATCTCTCCCCTTGAGGAGTGGAGGACTAATGGTTTGCTGGAAGGCAGGGTTGTTTGATTTCAGCCAAAATCAGCTGCAATGTTATACATGCGAGGGTCTCATGCACTATGGAAGATGTACCTCAATTCATTACAGTGGCATATGTTGGCCAAGGTATGGCATCAATTGTCCCATGGCGGAGGTCCGGGGGGCCAAGTCATAGTCAAACCATGGCACTTGGGCGTCTGCTCTACTGTGGGTTAAGGAAATAGAGTTGCGCCCTGACTAACAGCTATATTTTTTGGTCTAGTGGTAAGCGCTTGATCCTAACAATTGGTATCAGAGCCAAGGTCATAGGTTCAATTCCTAGCAGGACAATTGCTGAGGGGGAGATTGTTGGCCAAGGTGTGGCATCAATTGTCCCATGACGGAGGCCCGGGGGGCCAAGTCATAGTCGAACCATGGCACTTGGGTGTCTGCTCTATTGTGGGTTAAAGAAATAGGGTTGCACCCTGACTAACAGCTATAGCTTTTGGCTTAATGGTAAGCGCTTGATCCTAACAGCATATAGTCTCCTGAAGAAGGAAGAGAGTAGAGTGTGGGAAATGATGGGAAGGCTTGCTTCTACAGTTTATGGTTCTTGGCTTTGTGCTTGGGACTTTAATGATATTTTGATTCGGCAAGGAAATTTGGGGGCAATCACAGTGCTACTGAAAGATCTTGAATTTTAAAAAAATGCTGAGCGATTGTGAGCTTATTGATCTGGTTTTTAAGGGGACTCAAAATACCTGGCCAAATGGAAGAGTTGGCAATGCTCACATTAAAAAAAAGAAAAGACAGTATTATTGGAAATGGTGATTTAAGAGAACGATTCCCAAAAGCTGTAATTTTCCGCGTTGAACCCGTGGGCTCAGACCACCATCTCTTGGTAATTGATCTGAATTATCAACAGACTAAAGCTCAAGAAGGTTTAAATTTGATTCTATAGAGATTATGATTCTGTGATTAAAGGGAGATGGAGGGGAAGGGCTGCAAAAGCAGAAAATGAGGTGAATGTGACCGCTGATGTTGTACAGTCTTTCAGAAAGTTAAATTTACTGATAAAACCATTCAAAATGCAACCTGTATGAACTCTGGATGGCTAGAGGGTGGTTTAAAGGTAAGGAGTTGAAAGAAAATGGAGGAGCAAACAGAAATTTGGAATTGCCTCCTAAAGGCACCGTCAAGATTAATATTGATGACTCCTTCCTCATGAAGGGAGGGAGGGCAAGGGTGGGATATTTAGGGACTACGATAGGTTGGTTTTGGATGGATATTCTGGTGAAGTCCCTGCTTCATCTGCCCCAATGTCTGAAGCTCTAGCAGCTAAAGAGGCCATTGAACTGATTAAATCTCGACAATTGAATAATTGTGCGATTGAGACTGAATGTGAGTTGCTCTAAAATTGAATTCTCAGTGATTTAACAGCACGTTGTGATTGGAGATGTCAGTAGTGGTGGAAGATATTAAGGAGATTTAGGTTCTGTGAGGTTTGTTTGAATTTCCACATCCATGAATAAAGATGCGGATTGGTAGGCAGCAAATGGAGCAAAGGTGTGCCTTGTGAATTGGGTTGAAAGGCCCCCACCTTCTCTTTCATTAATTTTGCAGAATGATGAGTCTCAGGTACAGTTGAGGGAGGCAGAGGCAGAAACAAGGACTAGCATTGGTTGAGTTTTCCCTTTCTTAACTGTATCTTTGCGATACTAAGTATTAGCTTTTGCGTTTTGTTTAATGTCTCAGTTTGTTTTCTTCTGTACAGCGCAGCAAAGAGGAAGGAACAAAATTCTGAGATTTAAAGGGCAGATGATTCAAGTCGTTGCAAAATGTATTAATTATATTTCTTCCCTTTTACCATAACCTCAACAAGTCAATTGCAACATCTTTGCAATGAAAGGCTAAGAAACGGAAAATTTAAATTTCAAGCTACTAATCAAGCACTCACGTCAGTTGAGCTGGGGAGCTCAAATGCCGGGGCAGCCGACAAGTCTCCAACAACGCCATTGAGGGGTTCCATTTGAGCAGAAAAGGATTCAAGACCACTGGTATCAAGCTTCATGACTGACAACCTAACAAGAGAAGAGGAAATCATGTTATTTTCGTAACCCATTTTAGTAAAGTGGGCAAGAAATGAAAGAAAGCCATCTTTACAATCCCTATTGCCTATGGACAAAGCGTACCGGTTAGAAAATGTGACGAGGGATCTGGGTGTGTATTAGGGTTTGATCAAAGCGCAGCGAGAAAGTAGAGAACGCAATTTGATTGCTTTGGCTTGAGGGAAAAGGCAGGAGGGGCTTATTTGGGTTTTCACATGGTCGAAGGAACGCGACCATCGATGCGGGTCTGACAAAAAAAAAATCAGATAAAAACACTGTTTAGAAACGTAAGGAAGAAGTATTTTTACATAAATCGAGGTAAATATATGAAAAAGATTATCTTATTTTACAGAAAAACACTGTTGAACGTGTTTTTGGGTATAAGTTAAGTGTTGTCGAACAAACACAATCCTTGTATAAAAAGAAGCGGTAATCCAGATCACATCCTCTAAGGAAAACTTCATGGGTAAGCAATAACAAATATTGTGCTGGAAGTTCATATTTTATGGGAGATAAAAATTTTTTTTACATATTTAACTTAAAATTTGTAAAATCGTTTTTTTAACGGATTCCTAAACACACGTAAATTATCAACAAAAAAATTGAATATTATCAGAAAACTTTGTTAACATCTTGATATAATAATCACTAAAATATTTAGTAAAAGATTTAATGTCTTCTAAACTGGTCTATTTTATTTACAGATTAATTTTTTACGAGCATGACCTTTAATGTAATTTAGTGAAATATGATTTATTTTATCCTTCTTAATTTTTTAAATATTTTCTCTTATATTTAGATTGATATATTATTTTTTTGTTTTTGCCAACAGTTGATATATCATATATGGATTATATTGTTTTTGTTAAATGATTTTGGAGAGTAAGGCTTGTAACATACACGCATACTATAAAACTTACAAATTCATACAATTTGTTCACAAACCATAAATTATAAAATGATATGGCTCATTTTTTTTTCCAAAAAAAAAAATTAATGCAAGGGAGAATATAAAAGATTTCTTAATAATTAAAATTTTTATTTTTTCAATAATAATATTTTTATAGGTCTTTCACTTTATTTTATTCCTAACATTATATATCAAATAAAAAATAAATAAAATTTGGGGAGTGAGGGGATAAATTAGAGAAATTTTTGTGCTAGAGTTCCATAATTCATTTTTGAAGTCAAATAAGATATATAGGCTTCAAATACTAAACCAAACAAGTACTAGAATGCATATTTTTTTATCAACAAAAGTTAATCCGAATGGTAAGTGCTCGATTACGCTTGAGCAGCGTCTCAATTTCAAGCCTCGACACATGCATAAACCCCTATTAGATACTCACCCACCATAACTACATGTGTAAAGCAGGTTGGATCCGAATGTAGCCAGAGCAAAATTCCAATGAACCAGATGGGCAACAAAGAAAGAATAATGCTTTTTTGGAAAAAAAAATTAAACGAACCCAATATGGCTATCAAAAAGCAAAATTACATTTATATAGTTGCTACGCTTACAAAATAATGAATTTCTTTATGGCAAAAACTGAGAGGTGGGTCCCCCATAAGGCAATGAAAATTCCCCCCTCTGCCCCTCATTATTTTTCTGTTGATCTGTGTAATGCCTCGGGACTTTCAACACCATGACTAGGCTACACAAGAATGATATTAGGAGTCCACAGAGATTTACATTGCCCTGCACTTCTGTTGATCCCATCAGCCGACAACTTTTGAGATATCTCCTCCCAGAGGACCATTCTTCCCTTCACAACTTGAAATCTCTCGTTCATCTCCTCACGCATCTCGATGAGCTTCCTCACTTCCTCATGTTTCCATTTATTTCTCTTGACTGTTTTTGAAGTCTTGGGTTCAGAATTGCCTTCTTCAGAGTCCTCAGAATCATCTTTCATCACCTGGGACTCTTGTTGCTTTCGTGGAATATGACCATTGTTAGCTTTGATCGACTTCTCCACGGTTGAAGGTGTGATGAATGATTTCCAAAATTCATCTGAATCCTCTGGGTCAGGGAAATCACCGTCAGCTCCACTTGGAGTAGGGATATCTTCCTCAGGGAGGAGTCCCCCAACATCAGTGGCATCATCTAACCCACCAATTGCGAAAACAAGGGTGAGAAAAAACACTAGATAAATGCAGACAAACAAAATCACACAAGAACAATTACATAAGCCCATAGTTAAGGTACTCATTACTTGAGTACAGCTTCTAAACTCAATTCATGAGGTTTCTGTAAGCGGTTTGTCAATGATGAGAATTCTCCAACTAAGTCTAATGAACTCTAACAACCTTCCTCATTCAATTACTCCCTATTGTCATTTCCATCCGTCCGTCCTTACACTACTTCTATCGTTGCCCCTCAAGAAAATCTCGCATGTATATAATACACACTCTCTTATCTATGCAACGAACAAGTGAAATCCAAAACCAATTGCTTAAGGTGCAACAATGCCATAAGAATAATTAGCAAATGTAATTGACAACACGATGAACATTTAAAAGCTTCTCAACATTTAATAAAGTCATTCCTATGCCTTTTCCTAACGGCTTAACCTTTAGGGATGAAATTACTTGTCTTTTACCAGGGGGTGAAGAGTTAAGAGTTTAATCCTTGCCACCTCCATTGATTTAATTAATTTAAATTCTACATCAAGTATATAGGAAATGTGCTTTGGCCACACTTTAAGTTTAGAGGGCCGTCACCTGCACGCGTAAAAAATTTACTATGTCTCGAACAGTATGATTAAGTGCCAGAACCTGAGCAACTCATTTTAAAATACCGAGAGTAGTTTTATATTGGTGAAAAGATGTGGACGGGTTTCACTGATTAGACAAACAGCGAGATCAAGCAGCATAACTGGGAAGAAAGCCAACTTCAAAGTATATATTTAATGGCAGATTTATATGAACAGACATGCATATATTGATATTACCCTACTCATTAATATTAATATTAATGGACCTTGCCAATTCCATACTCATTGATATTACCTCCTTTTATTGACATTTTACTGGACTTCTGTTCCTCTTTACGTCCATCTACAGCTTTTCTCAATGATGGTATCTCAAGACCCATAAGAGATTTTCCTGACAGCCTTGCTTTTACCTCATCGGCAAGAACAGCGGCAGGGTTTTCTATAGCTATAGCAATAACATCTGGTCTTTTGCCACTATACTTCCTCACCAATTTCCTCAATACCTCAGATACAGTTCTTTCCATGTGAGCCAGTGGACAGTTTACCGGGCAGCTTGAAAGTGCAGCATGAGCAGCTTTATGAAGCGCATCCGACAGCTTTCCTTTGTCAATCCACAGGCATCTTGTGGTAATTTTTATCTTCCCGTTTATGGTGTTTTCAGCATGACTCTCACTATTTTGAGGGCGAAATATTTCCATGCTATGAAAGG